>VDFB02281492.1:152756137-153049259 GCA_007258455.2 Sequoia sempervirens
TTGCCTATAGTCTTGGTGCTCCTTCCACCACACTATCATATCCTCCCTCATCCTTCATATGATGGTATGCTAATGACAATGTTTCCCTTGGATCACTATGCCATTTGCAACTTCTTTGTTTGCATGTAATTTTGCATGTACATATAGCATCATCATTATAATCTCCTATATTATGGTGCATAATGCTAAGTGCTACATAAAAAAAAATGTTTTCTCCTTGCATGTGAAGTTACTTTGACAAGATGCATTAATAATCCATTTATTATCATTCATCCATAATCACAATCCTATGTTATTTAGTTGCATTACATCCTTGTGAGATTTCATCATCTAACATTTACATTCATGTGATCCAATCCAATCAGCCTAGTGGCATCAATCAAAATGCTCAATCCTTAATCCATCATTAGTCCTATATTCATGACATGTACATCATCCCAACATGATTTCTCTCAAGTAATCGTTTATCCTTTATGACATATATTTTTTTTATCCTTTGTCTTTTTAAGAGACCTCTTGGACTCCATTTCATCCAATGTAATATCCCATTTCTTGTCCAAGACACTCAAAGTATATCATGCCAAATATATATTATAAATAAATATAGATTGACCTACATAAGAGATATACAATTCCTTGAATCAAGGGGTTTAAATACAATGTAAAGACAAAATTATGATAATGCTTTAAGACAACATTAAGAAAAAATAAAAGCAACAACAATTAGATGCAAAGAAGGCTGACGATCTTTAGAAAAATAATGATTAATTAAAATAGCAATAATTAATAACAAAGGAGGCAGTGATTAGAGTAGGCATGTAATTATTTTTAACAAGCAATGGTTAAGTCTAAACTAAAAGCCATGACCCATTAGGTGGTCACACAAGTCCAAAAAGGTGTGTCTTTTGAGAAGGAGACATAAGCCTATAAAAGGGAAAATGGAAATGAAGAACCAACATGGATCATATTTGGAGAATTAATATATTCGAAGTTGCAGGTTAGGGTGCTCCTAGACAACCAGTTGATCATTTATTTAGGTTGCATGATAATTAAGACATATTAGACACCCAACCAAGACACTTGCATGATTTAAAGGACTAAATCAAACACAACGGCTAAGGAGAGACACCATCTTGCTCCACATCCGCATGCATACAATTAGACAAAGAGATAAAAAAACATCATCTATATTGTGGTGTCCATTCTGCATTTTTAAACAATTAAAATTATAGATGATATATATATATATATATATATATATATATATATATATATATATAAAATAGCAGATATCTACTCATTCCTATTAGCATATTCTTAATTATTACCATTATATATATATATATATATTGGTAATAATTAAGAATATGCTAAGTCTAATAATCAAGTTAAATTAGCCTTGAAGGTTGCTCTTAAAGGCTATCATTTAAATTATTGGTCCTAGGCCTATTTGAATATCTTGATTTAGAATACTAAAAACAAAGTTAAAGTAAATCTATAAGGGGACATTACAAGTGGTATCAGAGATGGTCAAACTTGCTAGCCTATGAAGGTGGATGAGTGAAAGAGAAAGGAGATACTACAATAGAGAGATAAAGAAATAGTGGGAACCTGCTCAAATCCCTGATGGAAGAACAACCTCCAACATCTTAGGCATCCACAACAATCCTTAATATAGAAGTAGAGAACAAGAAAATAGTAATATGGGAGATAGATATTTCAACGATCATATGAACCAATTTATGACCAAACAGAGGGATACCCAACAATGAATGACACAATTGTTGGACTCATTGGCACAAATCATGATAAATACAAACAAGAACAACCCAATTGGAAATAGTGGAGGAAGTGAAGATAATTCAAGCAATTATAGAACCCCAAATCATCATGTTCCTACAAATAGTTCTAGACCTATGATACCTACCTTCCCACCTAGAATTGATCTATAAGGAGGCAATGAACTGATGTTGGTAGAGTTACAAGATCAATTCCACCAAGATTGGTTAGACAAAGGATTGCAAATGCATATGTCCCTAAAGTACTATATGGACATAAGGATGAAGCATCTACCTAACCGAGGTAATAGAGACCATAATAATGACTTAAGGAGGAAAATTGGTAAGCTTAGCTTACCAGAATTTGATGGTCTAGGAAAGATCATAGCACAATCATGGGTCCAAAAAGTTGATACATACTTCCAACTCAATCCCATGCCAAAGAATGAGGCAATCAAATATGTCGCATTACATCCAGACATGGTGGCTCGTGAATGGTGGTATTCATGAAGAAGCTCATAGAGAGGTTTGATAACAAGGACCTCGAGCTCCACTTCAAGGAGTTGGCATAACTAAGACAACATAGGACCATTGATGAGTATATTGCGGAATTTTAAAGGCTTTTGATGTTGGTCATTGACATATTCGAGAGAAGATTGGTTGTCTTATTCATGGATGGCTAATGGAACCATTAAGAGGTTGGGTCAAGGTCCTCACGCTTTAAGAAGCCATTAAAAATGCCAGGGATATGGATTCTAGTGCTACAAAGAACAAGATAACATCTAAAGAACCCTCATTCCAAAAGGACAAAATAAAACAACCTAACCCAAGGGAATGGCCAAAAAATAGAATGGATGAGGAAACAAGGCGAGAACTAAGAAGGAAGAAACTTTGCTTTACTTGCAAAGAACCTTGGCACTAGGACATAGATGTCTTAGAAAAGGAAATCCCATTACATAGTAGTCATGCCCGACAGTGAGGAAGAGGACAAATATGATGTAAGTAGTGAGCAAGATGAAGTAGAGGAAGAACCACCAAGGGAAAAATAACCTACACCTAAAGAAAGGAAGGAGGGTATAATTTCCACTATAACATGAACACCAAGATTCAATTCATTTAAAGATCATGGGGTATTGCAAGGGAAAAAGATAATGGTGTTGATTGATAGCAGAGCGACTCACAACTTTATTGATTCAAAATTAGTAGCCAAGAAAGGGCTCCAAACAATTAAGCATGAAGGATTTAGTGTGATGGTGGAAGATGGATACCAAATATCTTGTACAACTAAGGTACCAAAATTGAAGATTACAATTGGTGACTACACCATCACTGATGAATTTTATGTTATGGAGTTGGGTGAGACTAACACAATACTTGGAATTCAATGGATGGTGTCCATTGGCAAGTATTCACAAAACTTTCAAACTATGGAATTTAAATTCAAGGTGGATGGTAAGAAGGTGGTATTCAATGGAATATCCAATGAAACCCCCTGAATTGTTTTAGCCAAAAAGATGGAAAGCATATTCAATCATGGAGACATAGCTTGAGCTACACAATGTCTTGTTCTTCCCAAATCATCTAGCAACAAACCTAAGTATCACCATGATGATTTACAGCCCATCTTGGATAAACATAGTCTTATTTTTGGGGATATACCACCAGGGAGACCCCCCATAGGGGATTTGAACACACTATTGAATTGGAAGAAGGTGCCAAACCAATTATCACCACACCATACCGACATCCCAAAAGGTTCAAGGATGAAATAGATAAGTGCATCAAGGAGTTACTAAAAATGGGTCATAAGAACTAGCTCTAGTCCATTCACATCTTCTGTAGTGTTAGTCAAGAAAAAGGATGGAACTTTACGAATGCACATTGACTACATAATATTAAACAAGAAAACAATCAAGAATCGATATCCAATTCTCAAATTAATGAATTATTGGATGAATTGCATGGTGCAATCTATTTCTCAAAAATAGACATAAGATCAGTGTACCATCAATTATAGGAGTTCATAAACAAGACACCCATAAGATCACTTTTTGTTATCACAATGGTCATTATGAATTTTTGGTTATGCCTTTTGGCTTGACCAATGCCCCCGCCACATTTTAATCTTGAATGAACCACATATTTAGAAGAAAGTTATGAAACTTTTGGTAGTGTTCTTTGATGATACACTCATATATAGCAAGACATGAGAAAATCACTTGAAGCACTTAGATGAAGTATTAAGGATCATGGAAGCATAATCATTATATTCCAAAGCCTCTAACTGTGAATTTGATATGATCGAAATCTTATGCTTGGGTCACATTATTAGTGCTAAGAGAGTACAAGTACACCAAGAGAAGATCCATGCCATCTTAGACTAGCTTCCACCAAAGACCCTCATCAAATTACGTGGCTTCTATGGGCTATGTAGTTATTATATAAGATTTGTAAAATGGTTTTCCCAACTTGGGGCTCCCTTAACAAGCCTCACCAAGAAAGGAGCATTCAAATGGATCGATGAGGCCCAAAAAGTATTCAATAAGTTGAAGGAGCACATGATTAGTTGCCCAGTCCTTGCCCTACCTGATTTTAACCAACCCTTTGTATTAGAGTGTGATGCATTAGGAGAAGGGATTGGTGCAGTATTAATGAAAAATGGACATCTTATTGCTTTTGAGAGTAGGAAGTTGAAAGATAATGAAAAGTTGTACTCTGCATATGACAAATAAATGCTTGCCATAATACATGCATTATCTAAGTTTTGATAATACTTGGTTGGTGAAAAGTTTGTTGTGAGGATGGACCATAATAGCTTGAAGTATTTCTTGGAGCAAAAGGATCTCCACGAATGGCAACAAAAATGGGTTAGAAAGATCCAAGCTTATGACTTTGATATCAAGTACATTAAAGGGAAGAGGAACGTGGTGGCCAATGCCCTATCTCGAAAACCTACTATTTTCTCACTATCCAAAGTCTACTGATTGGAAGTCACGTTTACAAGTGGAGTATGGAATGAACATTTTTACAAGTGAACTATTGGAAGGATGAGTGCAAGATGACTAATATAAGGTAGTAGATGACACCATCTATTACAAATATTAGATCTACTTAGTGCCATAATCAAAACTAAAGGAGAAAATATTTAAGGCCGTTCATCAGGCCCCATTTGCAAGACACTTGAGGTACTTTAAGACTTAAAAAAAGTTAGGGAAAGGTTCACTTGGAAAGGCCTTAAGGATGATGTCCTTCAATTTGTGAGGGAATGCACTACATGTCAACAAAATAAGGTAGAACACACCTTCCCCACATAATGTTGCAACCTCTTCCCATTTCGAAGAAAAAATGGGAAAGCATTTCAATGGAATTTATCACTCGACTCCCTAAGGTCCATGGTAAAGATTGTATCTATGTGGTTGTAGATCGATTAACCAAGTATGCTCACTTTTTTGCAATCTCTTTTGAATATAAAGCAGTGCCACAAGTTGTCAAAGTATTCTTCAAAGAATATATTAGGCTCCATGGGCTTCCCAAAAACATAGTAAGTGACTATGATAGTATATTTCTGAGCATCTTTTGGATGGAATTATTCAAGCTATCAAGTGCAGAGTTGATCCCAAGTACCAGCTATCACCCACAAACAGACGAGAAAACCAAAATTGTGAATAAATGGGTTGAAGGTTACTTACATAACTATGTGGTAGGTCAACAGAGAACATGGATTAAGTGGCTTCATTTGGGAGAATATTGCTACAACACCACATACCACATGTCAATTGGTATGACACCATTTAAGGAACTATATGGGTATGATGTATCATCCTTCTTAGATTTGGCCTTTGGAGAAAGTAAGGAACCCAAGGCCAAAGAGTGGGTCTAAGAATGCTAAGATATTCTTAAAGCCTTAAGGAATAGTTTACACCATGCCCAAAATCAACAAAATATCTACACGGATAAACACCGGGTTGAGCATAGTTTTGAGGTTGGATATTTGGTTTACCTCTGCTTACAACCATATCGATAATCATCCTTAAAGAAAAGTAGTGCCAAAAATTTAAAACCTCAATTCTATGGAATTTACAAGGTGATCAAGTAGATAGGAGAAGTGGCATATGAATTATAACTTTTAGAAAATAGTAGAATACATAATGTATTCCATGTTTCGTGCCTTAAGAAGTCTCTGGGATAGCGAAATACACCCTCCACTGAACTTCCACCCTTGGATGAAGAAGGCAAGTTGGTTTTGACTCTTGACAAGGTGATAGACACTAGAGAGAGAAGGTTGATAAATAGGGTCATCAAAGAATATCTCATCAAATGGAAAGGTTTACCTATGGAAGATGTGACATGGAAGAATGACTAAGTCTTTCAAACATCATAACCTATGAATTCTTGTGGGCAAGCATTTTCAAGGAGGGGAGACTGTAATATTCCATTGCTTGTTCTAGACAATCAAAGTATATCATGCCAAATATAGATTATAAATAAATACAAATCGACCTACATAAGAGAAATTCGATTCCTTGAATCAAGGGGTTTAAATACAATGCAAAGGAAAAAGTACGATATGCTTTAAGACAACAATAAGAAATAATTAAAGCAACAATGATTAGATGCAAAGAAGGTCGATGATCTCTAAAAAATAATGATTAATTAAAATAGAAAAATTAATAATAAAGGAGGCAATGATTAGAGTAGATATGCAATTATTCTTAACAAGCAATGGTTAAGTCTAAACTAAAAGTCATGACCCATCGGGTGGTCATACCATTCCAAAAAGGTGTGTCTTTTGAGAAGGAGACATAAGCCTATAAAAGGAAAAATAGAAATGAAGAACCAACATGGATCAGATTTGGAGAATTAATATATTCTAAGTTGTAGGCCAAGGCGCTCCTAGAGAGTCGATCAATCACTTATTCAGGCTGCATGATAATTAAGACATATTAGACACCCGACCAATACACTCGCATGATTTAAAGGACTAAATCAGACACAATGGCTAAGGAGAGACACCATCTTGCTCCACATCCACATGCATACAATCAGACAAAGAGATTAGAAACAACATCTATATTGTGGTGTCCATTTTGCATTCTTAAACAATTAAAATTACAAATTATATATATCAAAATTTTTAGTAGATATCTGCTCATTCCTATCAACATATTCTTAATTATTACCAATATATATAAGTCTAATAATCAAGTTAAATTAGCCTTGAAGGTTGCTCTTAAAGTCTATCATTTAAATTATTGGTCCTAGGCCTATTTGAATATCTTGATTTAGAAGACTGAAAGCAAAGTTAAAGTAAATCTATAAGGGGACATTACACCCAATAACTCTCTTTAGGGGGCATCACTTCCACCCTCATCCCTAGGTGATTGGGGCAACTTGCCACCAAAGCTTCACTTCATCCCATCCTACTTTTTATTCTTCTTTGACACTATGCCACTTTTGAGATATTGCATCAAAGAAGGGAAAAATATAGACACCTAAAATATATACCCTAATCATCCATCACCTAACCCTAATTGGTCAATTCCATCACCTAAGCCTAATCACCTTCACCTAATCTCGATTGACAAAACATATCACCTAGTCTAGTCCCGTTTACTTAAAGTCCATCACTTAATTAAATCCTCTTTCCCATCTCACCTCACAATAAATCAATAAATAATTATCATATTCCACCTATTTTCCATTCACACATGGTTAACATAATTAAATAATATGCCTATATTCCCTCAACACATTCTAAGAATAAAAACAACTATGAACACTTGTTCTTATGGTCCCATCATTCTCTCAACCCATTCTAGGAATCTAGCCTGACCTTCCATCCTCTCCTTGATCTTAGGGAAATCCTCTCAACCATCCTCCACCGTTGATCTCACAATTAGATCTTGACCATCCATTCCCCCTTCCAAAATTCTATAAATTCAGGCACTCTTTTCTTCATTAAAAAATGATCATTACTTATGCTAGGTACATACTGTTAAAATAGGTATTTTCAAGTCAAAGGAGCATCCACATGTCAACCAATCAAGGAGCAAATCAAATCACAATGAGGTTTTATGGTAACATTAGTTTAGTTCTTGATGTTATTGTGTTGTTTTTAACTTCATTGTGAGCTCTATCTAGAGGTTTTGTTTGGTTTGAAATATAAACTTGCATGCTTGTTTGTTTCTGTTTTGTATTTCAAATCTTAGGTATTACATCTAGAAACATTACAAAAAAATATAATAATTTAATTTTTTGCTTGTTCATAACATTACATACATAGAAATATTATAAAATATTTTATTTTTTATTTCATGACATTTAATTGATTTGTAACTTTTCAAAAAATAAAACAAAAATAATAACCACTAACACATCAACTCAAATTTTGCCGATCAATTATATTAAAAAACACACAACTAAATCAACTTAAATTTTAAGACAGATTAAATACCAAAATAAAAAAAAACAGACTTCAAATCAACTTAAAAAAACCTTATTTTTTTGTTTACCAAATTTGGAGACAGATTAATGAAAAAATAAATACAAATAACCCTAATTGGATGTTAAACCATGTATCTCATGACAGCAAAACTAACTGAAGAAATGTGGATATATTCCTCTCGCAGGCACGCTTCCGTCCCGTGTAGCACTTTAAGCTTTGATGGCAATGCCATAAATATAATAAAATTATTGAACAAAGAGAGTTGCGGATGCATTTTGTGATTTTGGTAGGATCGAAGGATTGAATCAAAAGCAAAGCGGTTTGGCTAACGAGGAGTGAGGAGCGGGGTGGATGAAGGGAAAGCACCGAACATATAATTCTTTGTTAATTGCAATTAAGGCAGCATGAGCAGAACAATGAGGAGCCTCAACTCCCTTCTTGGAGGTGGAGTGGAGGAAGAGGAGGAAGACGAAAGTGATGTGCGATGTGGCTTATCATATCAGGAGGTAAGCTAAGCACTTACATTATCAGTATCAAGATTATGCTGATGTTACTCAGATCAATTGAATCTAATTGATTCGTTGGTGTGGCAGAGGATGTATGGATTCGCAGCATGCTTGGCCGGTGGATTGCTCTGTACACTCCTGGTAACATCTACTCTCTGCTCCTCCCAACAATAATGCATACCCTGATGCGCATTTTATTTTTAATGAAAAAAACGTGGCTTGTGTAAATGCTCCGTGTTATATTTACAGATACTTTGATTCTTCACCACTTTATCTGTGTACTCATTTCAACTATATACAACATTTCAAATCATTAAATTGTTCAAGTGTGAAATCCCATATACAATATTTCAAATCATTAAAACTGTTTAAATATGAAATTTCAAAGCGGGATGTGCTTTGGAGGTGATCCGATGATTACTCATATTGAGAATGCTTTTTCTTTTTTAGTGTGAAGTTGTACATGAATGTGGACGTAGGAATCTACACCCTTTTAATAGCTAAAAATATTTAAAAAAACCTTTGTTGCCACAAATGACGACAATAAAGAATAGATAAGGAGTACCAAGTAGCAATAAACATACATTCTAAGAAAAATCTCAATTGCTTTCATTATGATTTCTTGCCACTAGATCGAAGCATGTAGGTAGTGGTTTGTTTAGATTTGCCAGATTTCTGGTTGGAGACCACAGACCAATCCACACTTTCTGAAAGAACAAAATCCATTTTAACCAATGGTATTTGTTTCCCACTGGAGCTGCAATCCTTTTCAGAAGGGATGTGAGTTACAACATGGGCGACATGGGAAGATTTTTACCCCCACATCTAGAGCTGAAGGGGGAGGATGCGATCCTTCATCCGTTGGAGTAGCCTTTGCAGTATTCATAGCCGCAGACAGAGATGGAGTCTTGGAAGACTTGAGCACACGTCAGAAGGGGAGAGAGCTTCTTGCACTGGAAAAAGCTTCTTTGGTTTCCTTGAAGACTGAGGAGGCTTAGAAACATCATTAGGTTCCTGAAAAGGCTCAAAAGAATTGTGAGATTCCATTAGAGAGCCTAGAAATATAAAATGCCGGGGAAGAGCTTCTTTCCACCAAGATGCATTACTGTCAGATTTGCGTACGAGGCTAAGGCAATCAACAGCAACATGTCTAGTTTCATAGCATCTATGACAATGGAATGGAAGACCCTCATATTTCAAGAGTTGCGTCTATGAGTGGTTTGCCACTTTAGTACCATATCTGCCGGAAGGTCTTTGAAATGTCTAACTCCACAAGGATACAAGCATAAGAGTGTGGTTGAAGGAAGAAGTGGTTGTATCTATCAACAAAAATCTTCCTAAAGAGTTTCCAAATGTTGGAAGCTGAATCCAGACTGCAATAACATTAAAAGATTTGATTAAGGGGTTGAATTCTAGATACCAAGGCTTAAGCAAGAACGAATGTTGCTCCCAAATCCAGATTCGAGCAAAGAGAAATAGTATCCTGATCCATGGTGGAATAAAAGACCACAGAAAAAAAACCCTCCGCATAGGGGTAGATTTCTATATTACTTTATATGTATGGCCACCATTGATAGCCAATTGTGTAGATTAGAAATGCTAGGCCAAAGACGATTGAATGACTGATCAAAACTATTTTCTGCAAAAAACTCCTCTCCTTGGATCACTTTCTCCCCAAAACTAGAATTGGGGAGGTCGCGGTGTAGTTGAGTAGCTCAATTCCCTCCTTGAGTAAACTTGCGAACCATTTTTGATGGTAGCTTCCTCATTTCCAGAGGTCGCTACTCTTTGAGCCACCACAACTGTGAAAGACTTTTTAGGGTTGGTGTGAAACCAAAATGCACCCTTAGCACCTCTAGCAGCTTTCTTTATAGCTTGTGCTGCTTCAGATTCAATGCCATTGCATGCAATCGCTTCATGTCAATGGGTGGAAGCCCTAAATTCTTTTGCCATGGAAAGCCTCAGTGGCAGAAGTTTATCAGTGGTCATTGGGAGCGACAAGGAATACAGGATATAATTTGATGTCGAGTGTTGCCTAGGAAGAGGGACAATTATATTATATTAATGAAAGGAAATAAAACACAACCTTTCAAATAATCTAGGAGCGGATAAATGTATATGTGCAATAAACAGAAAATATGCTTAGATTAAAGAGTGAGATAGGGGCAACACTAAACATGCTTTTAGAAATGACAAAAGAGGGATTAACGACTTAGCTTCAAAAAGTGGTGATGGAATACTTTGTTGAAGACTGCTCCCAATGATACAAAATGATGCTTAGTGATAAGATCTTAGATTGATAAGCTTTGGATAAATGATTAGATGTTCTGTTCTTTGTTTTGGGTCAATTCCATGCTTACAGAATTGAATTTTGTGTTTGTAGAAATGACCCTAATCTGTGGATTTGATTTGTAATTGTGAAAATGAGTTACCCACTTTTAATCTTTGGGATCCACTCCCCTTGGTGTCTGAAAAATAGGTGGTGTTGATGAACACTTTTAGGAGTTAGCCAAGTGAGGAATTAATGGTTTGGAACAAAGATCAAAGACAAGCAATTGTGCAATATGCCCTAGTCTATTGCTAAGTGCAGATGCTCATGTAAGTTGATGATGCTCTCCAAACAATGGTGCAAATAGTTGAATAAGAGCTAATGGATGATGGATTCTGAGATGCCTAAAAGTGAATCAGGGTTACTTCTTTATACAACACCCAGCACCCAAATGAACACTTTTTGTGCTCAAGTTGATAAGTAACGGCTAATAAGAAGGGAGTTGGCTTGGGCCAATATTTAAATTCGAATTTGAAAGTTCTAGGGTTATTTTCGTGCCACAAATCTGACCTAGGATTGGTTTTGTACTTGGAGATTTGATCCGAGATAAGGAACAAATAAAAATATAGATCCTTGGGGATGTGTGAAAGTATGATCAAGCTAGGTTCAAGTGCATAAACACACCACTTGTATGCTAGTCTTTGCATTAGGGACAACCCCACCAAAGTGAATCCAAAACGAGGGGAAAAGTGCACTTTTAAACCTTACATTTTGCTCCATTTTGATGTGAATGTGAACTACTATGAATATGCATGTGAGATTAAACAAGTAGTTAACATGAAAGTAAATATTGAGACATTCATAAAAGGGATACAAATATGGATGATGATTTAGTACATTCTCCTTGCAGTGAGTGCTCCATCTCGATAGCTGCAAACATAGAAAACGTCAATGATTAGCATCTAACATTCATTTAAAATTGGCACAAAAAAAATAATTACTTGAAAATGTCAACAAAAAAAAAAGTACAAGTAATAGGTTGTGGAGCTAGAAGGAAACATAGGTCAATTAGGCATGATGGAGAACCATGAAATTCTTTAGGAATGGTGGTAATCATGTGAAGGTCTGTTGGGCATGGTAGCAGCTATGTGAAGGTTTGCTTGGCACGGTAGTAACCATCATAATCATGAGTTAATCACTGCAATGATAATTATCAAAGAGCATTGATGAAAGTATATGCACCCTCTAATTGATTGCATTAATGAATTGGAGGGGAGGAGAAAAAGATATGGTCGTGTTGAACCCCATATACATGTCATAAATGTCATCGACAAGATCATGTAACAAGCAAATGATAAGATAGCAAGATGTGATCATGAAAGCATGGTGAAGCAAGGTGCCCCCCAATGTTGCCCTAATGAGGACCACAAACAAATGATAATAGCCATAAGTGTTAGATAAGATCATGTCAGCATAGCTAAGTGTCACAACATACAAACATGAAAAATATAAGCATGTGAGGTACAAGATATAAACATGATAAGCACATAAGTATTGTATCATAAGATGTAACATGATAAGCATATGCAAATGTCAACATGCAACTGTAAAAATAAGTGTGGAAGCATGATAAACATTCTGAACCATAAGATAATCATGTAAGGATAAGGATCATGTAAGCATCATAAGATATAACAAATATGAGTGTGTAATCATCCTAAGAGAAGATCATGTAAGTATATAAACATCATAAGACAAGATCATCACAAGATAAAAGCAGATAACATCCAAGATAAGTAATCATGAAGGAGAAGCTGCCAAGTGGGGAAACATGAAAGAACATGTTTAAAGACATGAAACAAGATACAAGATACAAGACATATTATAGAAGGTTAAATGATAGTGAAAGGTATGAGAAAATAAGACTTCACGACAAACACAACTTAATAAAAGGCTAGAGGCACAAAACACAGAAAACAAAATAGATGGTTGTGGATTTGTGTTCTTCCTTGTGGATTTGTGTTATATCATACCATGCTTCAAGTAGATGGTTGTCATCATTGTACAATATAATTCTCTTAGTAAATAAGCTTGAAAGAGGCTCAATTTCTGATTTTTGTTATTTTTTCCATTGCACTTGCTTTCTTCAAGAAATTTCTGTATGTAGATAGATTTTGAACTTGCTTAACATTGGATTCTTTCTATGGTACCCATGTAAGTGGAAGTATTCTTTCAAGATGAAGCAAATTGTGACTTGTCATTTATAATTTCTTTACTCTTTTCATTCTTTTGTGGCACATGTGTAGTAGGTTGCTCACGAGGATCTCTTATAGAGATACAAATATCTAATCCCTTATGCACACAAATTGTAGGCCGAGCAACTTGAGGTTCCTTGGGCCTTGTATAATTATTAATTTGCTTTATAATAAGAAGGTGCATAAACAACTTTTGATTTTATTAGGTGTTGGCTTTGTAGGTCTTATGAATTACTGATTCTTTTTCTCATTTGTATGCTATTGATCTTCCTTACAATACATATGAATCATGTAATTCATATTTTCTTTCATATGAAGGCTCATGTGGTGTCTCAACAAAAGTATCCCAAGTAAAATGTCTCAATTCTGATAAAGGCTTGTATGAATCTCTACCAATTTTAACCACTTCACCATCATGAACATATTTATACATTGATGGAAAATAGAAGGTAATGCTTTATATTGTTATATCCATGGTCTACCAAGTAAAATACCAAGTCTATTGGAAGAAGGAATGATGTGACAAAACAGATACTTCCTTTGAATCAATCTCGAAAGGTAAGATAATGCATACCATAGATTTAATCAATATACTTGTAAAAGAAAAATACTTTCACTAGAGTTAACCTAGGCCAATTAAAAATGCAATCAATTAAGCACAAATTAGCCTAAGTAAAGTAATTATAGCTGGGACTGATAATCTGATAATTTGCAACAGCTTAATTAGGAAAGTAAATGCAATGAAGAGGGTACTTAACTCTACGACCAAAGAATGTAGACCCTTGATGAAGATTCTGGAATATTTCACTATTATTAGTTTGAAAATGCAACCTCTTTATTAGAAAAATGTCTTGGTTTTTGCATTGGATATGTGCACTATCAAAGGATGTAATAACCACCCCTTTTGTTTTTTCTTGAAAATTTGCCAATATAATCATAACATAAACTTGCAACTATGGAAACATTGCTATCATTAAAGTCTGATATAAACTTTCCAAAACACACATCACAGCCGTTACAATTGTTTTTTTAAAAATAATAATAACTCACAAGTGGTGCCAATACATGTAATAACACTCCTATGAAATTCCAACTTGAAATACCTTGGTGGAAGTGGTGAAGATGAACGCTATAGGTCTGGAAGGTCATGTAGAGCTTGTTGCAGGACTGCTGTTATGAAGTTGCAGGTCATGGCAGCCATGTCAATTCATCTAGGACCCTGTCCAACCCCTGTAGAACACCTCCAATGGTAGCAAACAGCCACTATGAACACCCAGCTCCGCAAAATCACCTCCAAAATGCAAAGGAATTGACAACCACAGGTCTCCCACAACTTTCAGTCATACCTGGCACTGAATGACACTCTTTTTGGCATCCAAAACACGTCAAATACAACACCAAACTGTCACCAAACACCCGCGACTAAACCAGCACTATCACAATGGCCTCCAAACACACTCAATACTGTTGCAAAGGCTACCAAACATAAAGGAACAGGTCTGCTATGCAATTCTGAGCATGAATCAGGTCTGTAACAGCAAGATGGCATCCTAATACACCTTCCAAACTTGCTAAAGACACCCACAAAGCCACAAATTAACCAATTATCAACCCAACACTGCTGTACTGCCACAAAATGACAGAAATATGCAAGTTCTGGGTCTGCAATACACTTCTAGACATTCCCAGCATAAAGAGGCGTTGGAAAAACAGGGGGAAGCCAGCAGAGATAAGTCACAGCCTCATCATTAACTGTTTGTTCAACTCTAAACACCTGGAATCATCATGCCAGCTCCTAGGTTTCCTTGTAGAGGGTACAGCCTGACACAGGAATTTCCTTTGACCTGCAAATGGTCTCAAAATCCTCACAATGGTGTCGCCCAGCACTTAAAATCACCTTACACTTGATCTCAAAACATTCAATCCCTTTGTCACACTTCCCTATGCATTCTTTGAAAGGTACGACCTAGCTAGGGCATTAATCAAAATCCCCAAGTGTACATCCAGTCAATAGAAAGCTTCAAATCTTCATGAAAATCATCAACAACCACTGCAAAAAGACAACAAACAAATCCCAAAACTCATGCATTCAGAAATCTGCAAAAAACTTCATACTGCAAACCCCAATTTGCAAACTCTATAAAGAACAATGGTGATTCCTGAGGTAGAATCACTCTAGACTAGCTAGGATTGTCTCTCAGATCAGAAACCGGTGATTTGATGAGGGTTTTTGTCCTTGATCAATCCTTGGAAGAACTTCTCTGTTCACTCCAACAACATTTTGTTATGTGTGCAAACTTGAATAATCCAAATGAAAGCTCCACACCTTCTTTTATATCTTTTTTGCCACTTTTTCGAAAAAATCACCTTTTTGCTGCTTTTTCGAAAAAATCGTTTTTTTGCTGCTTTTTCGAAAAAATCGCATTTTTGTTGCTTTTTCAAAAAAACGTTTTTTGCTTTTTCGAAAATACACTTTTTTGCTTTTAAAAAAAAACTTTATGTACAGTCCCCTTTTCCCCTAGGCATCCACTGGAGGGGACATAACATAACTTTATTAAATTAAAACACTAAAGTAAATATTATAATGGTAACTTTATAACTTTAGTGTAATAATTTAAATAATCAAAACCATTTTGCGGAAAGCTTCACCAAGGCATTGAAACCCGAAATTGATCACGCCAATAAGAAGCCGATGTTGAAGAATGATGCCGGGTGCCAAAATGGGCACGTACTAAAAATAGTAGTGTTCTCCAAGAACTGTGGAGAACAACTGAAAAGGCCCAAAACGCTACAAAGAGCATCATCGCAAACTTGAAAGCCAACTGAACTCCACACGACCATTGGATGCCAAGAAAACCCTAAATTGAGCTCTCCAAGAATGTTGGAACTCTCCCAACTCACTTTGAAACCTTTGAAAAACCCTGAAAACTGGCCAACGCTCACAAAACAATATGGCATAAAAATGAGGACATTACAAAGGACAAATTTGCAAGTTATGATTTAGCCCTTTGAGTTTGGACTTGTCTCTAAGTGTAGCAAAATTTCGCATTGTTTCTCACTTGATGAATTAGTGTCTGCTCTGCTCTTCCTTAAAATCTGGGCCCAGTGATGTTTAGAAGTACCTTAAAGGGCTATTGATGTGTCACGAGGAGCCAAGTTCTCCTGGACCAATCCCTAGAAAGTGATAAAAAATTAAAGATAGTAGGTCAGGGCCTTAGAATGCATATTCGTTAATTTTTCAAAGCTCCAAATTGAAACATGTCACTACTAATTGCTTCTTCAATGCTTTAGAATGAAATATCCCCCTTACTTTTTTTTTTTCAATTTGAGTACAAGATTTCACCCGTTAACGTTAGATAAATGAAAGATAATCCAACTGGAATGCAACCCTTCACTTTCCGATCATCCAAATCCGAGTGAGGGCAAGGTGAGAGCATACGGTGCAAAGGGATCGTTAGATGAAATCTAAAACTAAAATTACAATACTAAAATGCAACCCTTCACTTTCTGATCACCCAGATCCCAGTGTGGGCAAGGTGAGAGCATACAGTGGAAAGGGGATCTTGTTAATTGAAAATACTGAAAGCTAGAAATACAAGTGTTGACGGCTCAGCCGACCAACTAGGAAATGAAAGTACTTAGGCGACAAGCCGACCTTTTCCACTTTTCAGCGGGCTACAATGAAAGTAAAGTACTGAAATGAAAGCAACTCGACCACTTATTCAGCGGGAGTGGAAATATAAAATACTAAAATGAAATGTCTGGGCGGCTAGCCGACCCCTTCCACTTTTCAGCGGGTATAACAAAAATGTAAAGTGCAGAAATGTAAAGAAGGCTGATCAATACTTTTGATTCAGTGTTACAATATGAAGTACTATCTACATTACAATAAGATAAGGATATCCAATGATCACCAAGATGTTAGGAAATGATCTCCAAACAAGAACAAGATATCAAACTTATGAATTATGGCAAAATGGAAGAATTTACCAAGTCTGATATGAAATTGCAGCGTACAGAAAATCAGACCAGCAAGCTCAAGAATTACCCAAACGCTCACAACTTCGTCAAAGCACCTCCGATTGACTCCAAACTGAATGCGAATGAGACCTCTAGGTTGGGCGACCCAGTACAAACTGAGAAACACCTCCAAAATGCTCAAAATTAATTTGCATGCTTCCCAATGCACAACATGGGATGGTATGGCCTCGAGGAAGAGGACGACCTAGTCTAGAAAATCAAGTTCTTCACCAAAAATTACGAAACTATGAGCAAGGGGGCGCCCAAGGTCCACCAAAAAATCACGCCGAGAGATGAGTCAAAACGTGCTTCAGCTAGCACCAAACTAACAACTCCAAAAAATTGATAAAACACTCCAAAATCAGAAAACATCAAAGCAATCCATCTCCGATAAGCTCAATCTGCACCTCTGAGTGAAGAGCAGTCACTGATCAGCTAGGTACTTGTAATATCCCGCCTTGTTTGAGATATTTGCTACAGAAACTGCCTTCACAGATTTTTTGGGGTTTTTGTAGAATTTACCAGGAAACGCATAAAATTGCAAAGCAAATGCAAATAGAGAAATGCTGAAAGCCAAAACATCGAATGATCAACTCCGATTAATTATTGCTTTGAATTTACAATAAGATCATACCCATATAACAACTTCTGACCTTGAAACTCTGTAAACCCTTGTTCTGAATCTCTCCTGTAAATCGATGAAGCACAAATTTGATTTCTGAGATGAAGCCACCAATTAGCAAACCTCAGATGATCTTTCACACCCTTGGAAAGCTCGAATCAAGAGAAGCTATGCTCCCAAGTTCGCTTGCAGCTGAAAACCCTAGTTTCCACCTCCAAAATGCCAAAGGAGAAAGCCAAGTTGAATGAATGATGAATGATAATCCATTAGCTTTTCAAAATGCCTTTATATATCCTTCTCCAAAAGGCTCGACTCCCAATGGGGAATTTTAAATCATTAAAATGTATTCAAATATGCCTTTGTCACTTTTTTTAATTAAATCCTCAAAGTGGGCGTTCATCATAAAGTTACAATGACTTGACTTTATAACATTAAATGCATGTTTATTATAAAGTCAATATAAGTCATTAATATATGCACTTTATAATTAATTATTATTAAAGCATAACTTTAATAATAATTATAATATTATAACTCAATTAATAAACACCATTTATCAATTCCACTGACACCATACACTAACCCACTGCATACTTTGCCCATCTAGGTGCCTTACTAAAAATAGTGAGGTTGGCCCCTATCAATTCACTGACTTACTATAAATAGTAAGTATATACAAATAGAGCCAAAATGCCCCAAATTACATCACCTCTGAACAAGCTAAGGATTTGGAGATGAAAACACAACCAACTACCAACTGAGGAGCTAGCAAACTCCAACTCTGGGCCCTCTAATCACCCCAATTAGTCTATGAGGACCCAATGATCAGCTAAACCAACAAACTTTGATGCTTGCTCAAAATGGGGACATTACAGTACTATCTTGCAAGTACGAAACTGAAAGGGGCTAGGACGTATGCATTCCTCGAAGCAAAGGTTTTGCAACAATTTTGGCAGTACTTCGTTATGATAAGCAATAGGATACCAAAAGAGAGAGCAAGGCCTCTTATTTATAACTTTCTCCCACCAAGAATTCAAACTTCTTTTCCCTCCAAATAGGGCGTCCAAATGAAAGATGAAACATTTTACTTTATTTGCATCTTGACTTCATCTTGACCCTCCTTGATTTAGGCGTCCAAAAGCATATAAGGAATATAACTTTATACAAAATGCAAATATCACACAAGTTTGGCGTCCCATTTTGCGTTAGCAAATATTTAACTTAAAACATTATAATTTCCAACTAAGGCGTCCAAATATGAAATCACTTAAGTCACCAAACCTGCCAAAACAGGCTTCAAGAATGCTGGAGACCAAACTGCTAATACTGCCTTGCTAAGAATACACACTGCATTGAATTGCTGAACCGTTGCTAAGAATAGTACTGCCAAAAATAGAACTTACTAAAAATAGCATATTGCTAAAAATAGTAAGTGACTCCAAACTCATTTTAAGCACAAACCGAGCAACCGTCACAACTTACTAAAAATAGCAAGTCCGAAAAAGTCACCTGATGCACATGCATGTTACACCATTTTGAAGCCCTCTGAAAACCTAGAAAGACCTAGAAACCACTCTGCAATACTCTTGCATGCAAACCCCTACAACCTTAGAAGAAACCTCCTAGAAAATAGGAAACCCTAATTTCCACTTCCGACTAGCCTACAGGCCTCCGGGATAGGCTAATGGTCAACTAATGAGACCACTGCTTAGAAGGGGACATTACATAGAATTAGGGAAAATGCTTGAGAGATGAGACATTCTTTGATGATTAAAATGAATGTAATAAATGCCTTTAAATACTAGCGTATAACACTAAATCATGCAAACTTGTGTTTAGTCAGCTTTGAGCAAGAAAGGTAAAGGGGGTCAGTTAGCCAAATTTGAAAAGGGGACAAGTCCACGATTGTGGGAATGTCCTAGGGTGAGTGAACAATCAAATTTTGGTAGCCAATTGGGAGTAGGTGAATGGATAGGTGTAATAAATGTGGGATATAGGTGAATGTATACAAGTATGTGTGTGTAAGGATAAGGTAGAGCTAAATGCATGGGGACAAGTGTACATGGAGATGCATAAAGGCTTGGGGAATGAGCCGAACTTCACACAAGATGTCATTGTCACTTTGTACATGTATCAAAGCATTTTCTCAAACTAGGCACAAAACTAAATGGGAAATGGCATTGTATGCTAATTTCATCAATACAATACTATTTGTCATTTTCGATGAAATCCTTGAATATAATATGTTTGATTTTGAAAGCTATGATTAAATAAAAATTCCTTGTGCATATGCTAAATTGTCAAGTGGGATCAATAAGCACACCCTCATTTGGTCTACTAAATGCATAGCTGTAATGTCTCCTTTTCCTAGGCAGTTGACAGATGTAGTGGTTAGTCTACCAACTGGTCCCTATAGGCTAACAAGGTGTTTAGGGGACCCCTTTGAGGGTAATCTGTGGCTCTTCAACTAGCCTTTTGGTATTCATTTCAGTACTCTTCAGTTCAGTGACTCGACGTATTTGTGGTGTGCCTTTTGGAGGCCATTGTGGGCGTTTTTACCCACACTATTTTTAGTAAGTCACTTGGTCGTATTGCTCATACTTACTATTTATAGTAAGTTATGTTTTGATCAGCTGTCATTATGCCTATATTTGGAAAATGTTGATGGATCACTCCCACGAGTTGGTGTTGGTATTATTTGGGGAGTTGATGGTTTAATTATATTATTAAAGTTCAATATAACTTTAATAATATTATTTATTATTGATAACTTTATAATATGGCATTATAAGGAGTTAAAGGGTGATATGTGGCTTTTAAATAAAATATTATATTTTAATGTTTACTTTATAAAATTCCATCAAAAGCAAATGTATTTAAATGCCAACAAAAGCAAATAATAATTAAAAAGGTTATTTGGCCAAGTGGGACGTGGGAAATTGGAGAAGTATAAAAAGTAAAGTTAATGCTTATTCATTATTCATTGTTATTTGCACAAATTTTGAGAAGAACTGAGCAAGGGTTTGCTGGTTGAAAGCTACAACTTTTTGGAGGACAAAATCCCTTGAATTTGTAGGTGTGGAAGATCACCCAAGGACACTTCATGGGATAATCTCATTCAGGTTTTATCATTGAGCTTCATTGAATCGATTTGCATCATAGTTTTGAAGAATCTGAGAAGGGTTTCAAGAAGAAGACATCTTTGCATATTTAAGGTAGATATAACAACGTTTTCTGAGCACAAGAAGGATCTATTTGCTAGCCGTACAACTACAGCAAGGGGCCGTACAACTACAATAGGCCACGTGTGAGTTCCTAGGCTAAATGCCTAGCCTTGGCAACAATATCCACTTCCATTACTGGCGTCCAGGGCAGATAAAAGGTTGTGCAACAATTTTGAGGTGGGATTTGGAGGCATTTGAGATTGGCGTCCAAGTTCATGAGTTTACTAGTTGCTGGTTATGCATTTTCAGAACTGCAGATTTTGCATATTGACTTCCAGGTATGATCCCAATGTATATTCTAAAGCAATAACTAAATCTGGGTTATTTGTTTCATGCATTTGCTTGGTATTTATTTATTTTGCAAATATTTGTAATTTTCGCATTGCCTGGCAAAAACCCCAAAAAATAAAAAAAGTATTTTAAACAAAAAATAAAACTCAGAAAAGGGGGGGATATTATAGTGGTATCAGAGCACAATATTTCTTGCCAACCTGTGCAAAAAATTACATGAGTGAAAAGAAACAGGTTTATAACAGAGGGTCAGGCCAGTGGCATCCACCATAGGTACCAGAAGGTGAAACTGTTTCAGGTGTATTGGGTTTACACAAGAGTTCATCTAGTGATAGTGAGAATATTACAAGAGCCATGGCATAAAGAGATAAGGGACGATCTGGTTCACTCAGTCCCAATTCTAGAGTAGAGCGAAAATTTGACACCATGATGGATATGATGGCGCAGCTCTTGACCAAAATGAACCAAAATGTGACACTTGGTCGTATAGTGCGTCCAGAGGAGACCAGTAGCTCCAATGCACAACCTGAATACAGGCAGAAGACTCCTACCTTTCCAACGTCTAGGCCCCTGCAACCAACCTTTACACGCATAGTGGAGGCACACGCTCACCAGGAACAACCTCCTGAGCCACAGGTATCTATGGTGTTGATGTGTTTTTTCGTGACCGCACCAACGCAGAATAAAGTCGCCAACGGCTACCCTATCCTCTCTTGATCAAAGTATTCCGCACGCTAAGATTGCCAAAAAGTTCGTGCGTTCAACTCCAAGGTTCTTTCAGTGCGAATAGGCTCAGTTGGCTCAATGTGCTTTGCTGGTATTTCAAGGGGACTTACGGAATTGTTCGGGAGCGGAGAAAGGAATTCAAATGCTCGAAAGATTTGTCTATGAAGTTCTTGTTTCCTAAGGTACTGAATGTAAAAAGTGCTGGGTTAAGAAGGCTCTAATTTACTCTAAGGCGTGGGACATGGCGATCAATTCTCGCAAGCTTCAACCAGGCTCTGCTTTGCCTCGCTTCGGACAGCCTCCACAGAACCGGTGCAATCTTCAAAGGAGTAGCTCAAGATGTTCAGATCACAACTTAGCATGAAAATACCATCACAACGACGCATATAAACATACAAATCATGATCGAAGTTAAGTACATGATATTCCAGTTGACCACACAAGGCACATTCACCATCAGCAAACACACTAGTGGTATGGATAGACGAAATTTGCTCAAATTGAAGACCACATTCCACAATTACTATCTACTGCTTGAATGAAATGAAACTCATTCTACTTTAAGTCACTACTCGAATCAGAAGGACGAAGAAACCTTGCTAGCTACTCACAACAAAAGACGAAATTCATCATCAATGAAAATTCTTTTTATTGGGAGAGTGTTCACAACAATTTCTTACAAAGTTTTAAGGAAAAACTTTCCTTCTTCTTCAACTACTCTATCAATCTATACTAAGCTACTTCTAATTTGTCTCTCTATTCTAACTTCTACTCTAGTTCTACTATCTCATGAATGTACAAATGAAGGGGGACTCCCCCTTATATAGTTGGCCAAGTCCAACGGACGGCTCAGATTACAATTGGCTGGATGGCCCAGATTGTGCCACCTCAGCCCTAAACAAGATTCGCCCTAAAAACCACCACCAAGAGGAGTGGGGTAATAAATGAGCCATTAATGTCCATTATTCCTTCTAGAAGATTCCGTTTGTAGACGCGTTCACACTGTTCTCGATCCCTTTCTTGACGTCATTCTTCAACTTCGCTCGAGCTTCCATCCTTTCTTCATCTTGAGTTTTGAAAACATTTCATCTTTGTCACTTGAGCTAACACTTAGCCAATTTCTTGCAACCTTTTCTTCCTTCATGTGAAACTTATAACTTTATCTTCCTCTGAAGGTTGTAATATCATCGTGCTTCTCCACTTCAAGCCATCGTGCTCTGGCCTCAACGTTTCTCCTGCAAAACAAGCAAGGAGAAGAGAATTAGAACATTTCACAATATAATCTTAACTTACTTACCTGATTCTCACGCTCTAATTTTCAAGCGTTCATCGCCTCCACGAGCCAACTTCACGTTCAAATTCTTCATGCCTTAGCCAAATTTTCAACGCATCCTCTTCAAGGGCGTATCATCTTTGAGAAATTCATTTCACTACCTGGGGCTCCGACAACCTTGATTTTATTCATCTCTGGCTCAAGAAAACTATCTTCACGAAGGATTTAAGCAAATTCATCTAGGCAGTTCCTTTCAAATCCATCGTAGGGAGAATTTCACCTTGAAAACACATTTTCTTCATTTTGCCTTAGAAAATTTTCGAACTTCCCTTAGGAAAATTCATCAACCTAGTGCCCACTTGAAATCTTCATCTCGGAATCCCCGACAAGCTGTGGAAGACCTTCAAATCCATTCCTCATCGATAATCTTAAATACCCAGAAGAAAATTTTCCTCAGAACGCATCAAATTCATGGGTACGCAACGAACGGGTTCATTTGATTTTTTCCTTGAATTTTGAACCTTTGAAAAATAATTTCTCATCAAATTTATTTCATTTCTTCAACTCTAGGCGCATTTCCCTGCTCTGACTTGGAAACATTTATCAACCCCGCGAAGCTAGCATCCTCGGACTCCTCGCCTGACAACTTCACTCGGACTTCAGGAAAAACTTCATCACCTTCATGTCCAGGCGTATTTTCTAAAGAAGAAAATACTTTAAATCACCCTGCATTTTTAAAATTTGCCTTAGAAAATTTTAAGCCTTTGCCAGTGGTGGAAATTTCATCAACTTCGAAAGAAAAATTTATTCATGAAGGCGCCTAGCACATTTCATTTCTCACTCACCACCTCGCATTTATTTCACATTTAAAAGACATTTAAATTTGCACGCCTTAGCCTTAGCCATATTTTATCACGTGTGAAGGAGGATATTCATCAACGCCTTCAACATTTAAATTCCTCCACCTTAGGCGCATTTCACATATTCAAAAGAGCCTTCACCTTGGACATTAGCGTATATAGCACATCATGAGAGATATTTTATTCCACCAACCTGTCCTTTTTCTGCTGAAGTGAGGGCGCATTTTACACCTGCTAAAGGATAACACCTTTCATCTTTGACCCCCTTTTGACTCCCTTCCAGCATGGGCGCGCATTCTTCCTCCAACCTTTTGGGCGCATTTATGTTAAGGTGGACCCACATCTTTGTCTTTATTCTCCGTTGCATGTATTCAACGCCTTGAATATTCCTTTCTGCATGGACGTGCTCTGTCCTTACATGCCTACATTTAGGCGCATACAGAGGAGTCCTCTTTAAATTTCATCAACTCTTTCATGGTCAAAGGCGCATATGACTAGCTTGTGTTTTTAGTTTAGGCAGAATCTCACATTCCAACCTTCTTGGGCGCATTTGACCCTAACAACTTTCGATTTTACCCAAGGGCGCATATGGCATGTCTAACTTCCATTTTGACACTTAGCAATTTTCAATTTCCCACGCTTTAGCCAAGTTTGTTATCAAGGGCGCATTTAGCACATAGTGCTTTCAGTTTTTAAAAGAGGGGCGCATTTGACTATGTGACTGTTGAGGCGCATTTATCACATGACACTTCCAATTTGTGCCTAAGACAAAAATTTTCCTTTAGCTTGGAGGGCGCATTTGACTATGCTCACTTTCATTTTTCATACTTAGGCGAATTTCCCAACTTTCTCAACTTTCAGCTAAGGCGTAACTAATGTATCAAGTTTTCGTCTTTAGGATATTTTCATCATGCCTTCTTCATAGCTGGGCGCATGCGGAGGCTTCTACTTCCATTTCGACCCTTAGAAAACTTTAAAGGTGGGATTTTATGTTGGGCGCAACTGACAGTTAATACTTCCAGTTGGGGGCGCATTTGGACCCATGAGTTTTCAATTCGTGACTTAGGCAATTTCACCTTCCTCGTGTTGTTTTCAAGGGCGCTTTTGATATACTGAACTTTCAGTTTGGGCTTTTAATTTGAAGTGGAGCGCGTTTTGGAGTAGGCACCTTCAGCTCCCACGCCTTAGAATATATATATTTTTTTTTGTTCCTTCCCTTAAGGCGCAAATCATGGGGTCTTCTTTCAATTTAAGCTTTCACACTTAAATTCCCTTCCAGCTCACCCTTCCAGTCAAAGGCGCAAATGGCAGGTGGAACTTCCAATTTTGACCCTTAGAAAACTTTATGCATCTCTTGTCAAGTAGGGCGCATTTAATAGGGTCAACTTCCATTTTTCACTTGCCTTAGAAACTTTTCACTAGCTCATCCAAGTTGGGCGCATTTTGATGGGGGAGCTTCTAGTTTGTATGACTTCGAAAATTTCAATACTCCTACTAGCTTGAGGGTGCATTTAGGAGGGTGAACTTCCATTGATCTGTCTTTGGCCTTTTAAAGCAAGCTTTTGATGTTGGACTTGAAAATTTATCAATTTCAATGAATTTTATGCCATTTGTCAAATTTAGAGTGACTTGATCGTGCTTGCCCTAATTTGCTATTTTTAGAAAGTTCTTCAAATTTCATGTTTTGAATTGACTTCTGATCCCTGAAAGGCCTGATTTCGCCTTGTTCCAATTTCGGGGTGTGATCGTGCTGTCGGGGCCTGATGTCTGCCTGCACCCGCTATTTTTAGCAACTTACTAAAAATAGCAATTGCTCAGAATGTCTTCAAATTTTGCGTACTAAATGCCTGAAGTGTATGGATCGTGACTGGACACTGCCTTTGCTCGACTGTTGTGTATCGCCCTTGATTTTAGGAAACCCTAATTGACCTGCTAAAAATAGCAACTATCCGATTCTTCGTCCCCTACAACTCTGTTTGTCTCGAAATTCGTGCCCAAGACTCTTCATCACACGTTTGACTCGTACCTGTTGGGATCTGGTGCTGACCTGCCATTTATGGCTGCTTCTGAAGTGACTTACTATTTATAGTAAGTGCTCGTTTCTGAGACTTCCTTAGCTCCGTTTGACCTGAAATTTGGACAGTATGTTCCTTGTTGGTGAATTCGCCTGCCTATGCCGACGCCTGAGGCTGACTTTCTATTTATAGCCTGCACCGAGAATATCTAAAAATAGCAAGTTCTCCGATTGCCTTCAAATTTTGCCAGCAGACTCCCTGAAAGATGTCGACCATGATGGATACCTCAGTTTTGAACATTTTGACTTCTGACTCCTCATTTTTAGCGCTGAAGCTCGAAACCCTAATTTTGTGCATGTTGCTCAGACGAGCCCCGTCTGACGTTGTTTCAGTTGCATGACGATCAGCTTGCATTTCTGAGGTGTTGAGTAGCTGCCCAAGTGAGACCTGCTAAAAATAGAAAGTGGCCGAAAAAGTGACTGACCGGCTGCCGGATGATCTTGCATGTCATACTGCCCGAAAAAAATCTTGAAAAACCTAGAAAAATCTCCAACATGCAAGCACTGGCTAAAAATAGTAAGTTTCTGAAAAGTGGTCAGCTCCATTTGCATGTTACACTGTCGCGAAGCTCTTGGAAAACCCAGAAAGAAAATGCCGACATGCGCTGAAAACGTCTGCATGCAAACCCTAATATTGGCCTCCAAAGGCCGAATGCTAAAAGTCATCATCATACTTTGCATGCCACATCACCGCGAAGGTTTCGAAAAACCCAGAAGGAATCTCTGGACATGCATCAGAAAATGTAACATCTAAACCCTGGAATTTGCACTGGAAGGCAGAACTGCTAAAAATAGTAAGTCGTCCGTCTTAGTTCAAATTTAACCTGTGAGTAGCTTGATGTGCTCTGGACGCAGTGTGACTGTCGGAATTTCAAAAATGTTGAAGGATCACCTGTAACTGCACACTTACTAAAAATAGTAAGTACTCAGAATCTGACGAAATTTCAGTGGAAACCTGTTGGAAGCATACTGACAACAATGTTAGTCTCAAATCTCAATTTATTCACTTCGTTTGACTTTAGGTTGGCTGGAAAATTCAAAACCCTAATTTTTCGGACTTGGCCAAAATTTCAAGCTTAAACTCAATGACGGGCACAATCCCGGAAAGGCAGACAGTAGAAAAGAGAGACAAGGACAAAACAAACGAAAAGCGAAGCCAAAATTAGGGGGTCCCCATTTGCAATGGGGCGATGTGTGAAAAACGTCACAACATATGGTTGATGAGGTTAGGATGAGTCATGCTGTGTATATCACTCTTCCTTCTAATATTAGGAGTATGTTGAATTTTAAGTAGTTCCTAAACCAAAGGAGACAAAGGGCAGTTGCAATTGGAAAATTAGAGGCCAGAGCACCACAGGGGTTAAGAGACTTCCAGTAGGTAATGGGTAAAATAACCTTGGAGCATTTTGATGAGATTGATTGATGTACAACATGTGTGTGGGTACAAAAACTAGATAATTACCTCTCCTTGAGGCCCATGCCTGAGGAATAGGCAATCAAATTTTCCATCCTACATTTGGACGGTTTGGCTCATGAGTGGTGGTACCACAGATTGGTTATGCTTGGGCATAGATAGATTACTACCTATGATGAGTTTACTAATAAACTCATCAAACGTTTTGATAAAAAGGATCCAAAGGTATTCTTCCGTGAGCTTGCACAGTTGAAGCAATTTGGTTCATTGGAGTCTTACATCTTTGAATTTCAAAGGTTATCTGTAATGGTTTCCGACATTTCTGAGAGGAGACTAGTGATTCTTTTTAGTGAAGGTCTCATGGAGCCTTTACGTGGGTGGATTAAGGCCTTTGATCCTCCCTCGACATAGGATGCAATGAAGAAAGCACGTAACATGGAGCTTGCTGCCCCTAAGAGTAAGCTCCTGTCAAAGACATTCACCCCTTCAAAAGAGGAGTTTCATCATAAAGTTTCAGACCAAAAAATGAAACCAACACCAAAACTTAATGATGAGACCATAAATGACTTGAGGAGGAAGAAATTGTGCTTCAAATGCAAAGGTTCTTGGGAACCGGGTTATAAGTGTCCTATATAGGGCCATGTAAATCAGATGGAATACTATTATGCTGATGAAACCACTTCTGAAATTTCAGAACAACAATCTGACCCGAAGGAAAATGAGGTGGAAAGTGCATCCGGTGAGTTAGATAAAGATCTAGAAAAAGCGTCCCCACAACACAACTCTCTATCATTCAAAGAGAGGGTTCTTTCAGGATGAGAGGGGTCTTGAGTGGGCAGTGTGTGATCACATTGCTAGATATAGGTGCCACTCATAACTTCATTGATGAGGGGCTTGTCGCTAGATGTGGACTCAAGATAGAAGAAGTTGAGGGGTTCAGAGTGAGAGTTGCTGATGGCTTCACTCTTACGTATAATAGGAGGATTCCCAATCTCACCTTGTAACTGAATGATTATGAGTACCAAGCTGATTACTATGTTTTTAGTATGGAGGAGATGGATGTTGTCTTAGGCATGAAGTGACTTCATGCGATTAGAGAGTTTACCCTCAACTTGTGTACAATGGAAATGAAGTTTGAGGTTGATGGCAGGAAACATGTGTTGAGAGGGATGTTGGATGGTGGTCTACGTGTTATTTCCCTTAGGGAGAAGGAGAGTAGAGGAAGGGCAAAGGAGATCGAACAGGTAATGGAGGAGCTTGATTGCATTCAGGAGGAGTCTGATCTTTTCCATTGCCCCAAGAAATCAAAAAGAGAGAATCTAGATCAGTAAGAGGATAGTCTTCAATTTATTAATAATCCTTCGTTTGGGGTAGATTTGGGGTAGATGCTGATGTGATTTTTGATAATCCACTCTTCGAGTTGGATGATGGAGCTCTTTCTGATTCCTGTGTGGAGATTGGCAATAATCACAGGATTTGGGATCCTAGTGTTGGTTCAGGATTCCCAATGGAGCCTATTGATGCATTCCACAGTGTTTACATTGTGTGGTATGCATATTGTTTTTCTTTCATCCCATGCATAGTTGATTTGACTATGTTGCGAATGACACACGTGTGGGATGGATGTTGGTGTGAGGTTTTTCCTTCTATGGAAGGAGACAAATCTTACTAGTATTTTGAGCAGTTTTCACGGGATAGTCATGCTGTTGGGATACATGATAAAAAAGCAGAGTTTGGGCGGTTTTGCATTCCAATTGTAATAAGAGTGGTGCAACAGGAGCCATCAAGAATCGGGAATGACAGATTCCCAATTTGTCCATGGGATCCAAGTGGCGTACACCCATGGAAGGTTATGATACATGAAGTTTATCACTATGGTACTTGGAGTTTGCATGATGAGGTTATTGGTTTTATTTAGAGCTGTTTGACCAGGTACCCAGATGTGAGACCACTAATTGTTGCACCCAAAAATATTTTGTGTTCTTGGATGAATGAATTCAAGAAGCAGCAAGGGGAGAAGAACCTTGTGCGCAATTTATACAAGGATGATTTTCAGATTTGGGATCCAGGGATTGGTGTAATGGGCACGATACTTCCCTTTGATCCCAATGAGTTGCTTCACCACTCTCAGCTTGGTGAAGATTATATCAGAGTAGCGCAGTGGAAGTCAGCGAGTGTTGAGTATGGCGGACTTCTAGTTGGGATGAGGGATCTAGGATTCACTATGCTTGACAAATTGCTTCTATTTTAGAGAGTGATCCATAGAGATGCCAAGTCTAGCTCTATTATTATCTAGTGGATGCAGTGGGGTTTGGGTAGAGCTTTCTATAGATTGATTTGGGATCCCGACAGTCAGGTGACAGGCTTGGGTATTCAGGTGAGGATTGCTTGGGGAGGGCGGACTATAATGTCCCCTTTTCCTAGGCAATTGACAGATGCAGTGGTTAGTCTACCAACTAGTTCCTTTAGGCTAACAAGGTGTTTAGGGGACCCCTTTCAGGGTAATCTGTGGCTCTTCAGCAGGCCTTTTGGTATTCATTTCAATACTCTTCAGCTCAAACTCAACGTATTTGTGGTGTGCTTTATGGAGGCCATTCTAGGCGTTTTTACCCACACTATTTTTAGTAAGTCACTTGGTCGTATTGCTCATACTTACTAGTTATAGTAATTCATGGTTTGATTAGCTGCCATCACGTCTATATTTGGAAAATGTTGATGGATCACTCCCACGAGTTGGTGTTGGTATTATTTGGGGAGTTGATGGTTTAATTATATTATTAAAGTTAAATTTAACTTTAATAATATTATTTATTATTGATAACTTTATAATATGGCGTTATAAGGAGTTAAAAGGGTGATATGTGGCATTTAAATAAAATATTATATTTTAATGTTTACTTTATAAAATGCCATCAAAAGCAAATGTATTTAAATGCCAACAAAAGCAAATAATAATTAAAAAGGTTATTTGGCCAAGTGGGACGTGGGAAGTTGGAGAAGCATAAAAAGCAAAGTTAATGCTTTTTCATTATTCATTGTTATTTGCACAAATTTTGAGAAGAACTGAGCAAGGGTTTGCTGGTTGAAAGCTATAGCTTTTCTGAGGACGAAATCCCTCGAAAAGGACAGTGTTTGCAGGTGTGGAAGATCACCCAAGGACACTTCATGGGATAATCTCATTCAGGGGTTATCATTGAGCTTCATTGAATTGATTTGCATCATAGTTTCGAAGAATTTGAGAAGGGTTTCAAGAAGAAGACATCTCTGCAGATTTAAGGCAGATAGAACAACGTTTTTTGAGCACAAGAAGGGTCCATTTGCTGGCCGTGCAGCTGCAACAAGGGGCTGTACAGCTACAGTAGGCCATGTGTGAGTTCCTAGGCTAAACGCCTAGCGTTGGCAACAATATCCACTTCCATTATTGGTGTCCAGGGCAGATAAAAGGTTGTGCAGTAATTTCGAGGCATTTGAGGTTGGCGTCCAAGTTCATGAGTTTACTAGTTGCTGGTTATGCATTTTCAGAACTGCAGATTTTGCATATTGACTTCTGGGTATGATCCCAATGTATTTTCTAAAGCAATAATTAAATTTGGGTTATTTGTTTCATGCATTTTCTTGGTATTTATTTATTTTGCAAATATTTGTAATTTCCGCATTGCCTGACAAAAACCCCAAAAAATCAAAAAAAGCATTTTAAACAAAAAACAAAACTCAAAATAGGGGGGGGGGATATTATAATAGCCTATAATATATAATGGCCTAGAATAATAAGCATACCCTCATATTGTCTACTACATACAATAGCCGATAATATATAATGGCCCATGATAATTATTCTTTGGAATCTCATCTTTGGAAAAAGTAATCAATGGAAGAAGCAACATATTTAAGCATACACACAAAGTGATCCTCATGTGCATGCAAATCAATATATTACTAACTAGTTTCTGTTAGGTCTCTTTCACACCTTGTTAGTTAAATTTACTTATTGTGTCTCAAGTATTGAGATCATGAAACTTGTTATAATCTTATGTTGTCCTTTGTCTCACTATTGCTTATATATACAAGGGTCCTCTATGTACATTTAATTTAATTGCATTTTATATTGTTGTATGAGTATGGGCAATATAGCATTTTCATTGCTTCTCTCTTGTGGGGAAGGTTATTTTGGTGTTGTAGATGATTTTTACTCCAATCATTCCTTTTGGTGACTTCAATATGGTATCAAAACTCTAGATTTCCAAGCGCCTTTTCTTTTTTGGCAGATTTTTCCAAACTTTTTCATTTAGTGCATTTTGGCACAAATATGAGTTCATGGTTGAATCTAGAAGATCCAAATTCGAATGGATTGATAGTAAACTTGATAGGGTTAAGAGAAGTAGTAGTTTAGGCCATTTTTAGAGGGTATCTTTTTTGTTTTCAAAATGGATTTCATATTGTTTGTATAGCTGTACAACTTGCATGGCTCTTGCACAATCCATAGTAATGTTCCCAACCAAATATGTGGAATAGTCTTTGTGTTAGGTTGAGCAGTGCTTGTGTCACCCTAGTATGGTTGTACAATTTGCATTTTTTAAATATTTTTTGGCAGGTTGTACTTTAGGGTACAAGTCTTGGATGAACTTTTTGACAAGTTGTACCATAGGGTATAGTTCATGTGTCGATATCGTACCATGCGTTACATTAGATCCACATGCTTATTAGGCCATGTCATCAGTGGTAGGCATGCCATACCTTCTTGTGCCATTAGTAGAGCACCTCTTTAGCCATACTAACTAGCCCCTAGTTGCACCCAATCCATGGGGGCTCAAATTTTCTAGCAAGGAGGCATTTTTTTTCCTTTTTGTGCATTATCTTTGTGTAAGGAGGCAGTTTTTTTCATGGAGCCATAACTTTTGCTCATGATGTACGATTTTGGATTTCGTATAGGTGACGAAATGCTCTTTTCGAGCACATCATATTGGTGGTGGTGATTTTCCCAAATTCTACTCTAGGTACCAAAAATTCTTATTTGCAAGGAATCTATTTTGTAACCTCAATTTTTTTGCTTCACAAGTATTTTTTTTAAATGTTAAAGTCACCATGTTATAAACGGTTGATTTAGGCTTGTTCATCATACAAATTGCATTTAAGTGCCCATTGTTGTTTGGTGGTTGGTTACAATTTCAACATTAATGCATTTGGGGGAGGGGGGGAGGGTTGTAAGGCATGATTTAAGTGCACATTATTTTTTAGCTCTCTTGTAATGTCCCTTTTTTGTTCCATTCCAAGATTCTTGGAGCGCCAGTTTTATTGAAATGATTTTTTAACAATAGTAGAGTGTTCCAAGAGTCAAGATGAATACAATGGTTTCTCTAACTTTTAGGGAGCATTCCACACTTCTTGGATATTTCCAACATCCTTGGAGAGCATCAACTTCCCAAAGACCTTGGGATGTGTGTGGATAAAAGTAATTAAATAAATAATTGAAGTTGTCTTAAGATGATTTTATATTATAAAGACAACTTATGTTGATTTATTTATTTTAAAGTAGGGTGGCTTCAATCATAAAATGTTTTTAAAAGAGGGCTGAAAAGTGTTAGGACTAGGCGTGGGGTACAAGTGACTTAAAATTTATTATTTAAAAGTGACATTGAAATAGAGAATTAAAAATGATTTTTAATTATAAGTTATCAAAAAGTCACTTTATTTTATTAAGGGAAATTGTTTTGAAAAAAAAAAACCAATGAAAAAGAAAAAAATAAATTATATTTAAAAAAAAAACAACAATAAAGTCAAAAACACTTTTTGAAAAGCAATGAAGCAAAAATACATTTTTTTTTTGAAAAACAGTGAAAAAACAAAAAAATGTTTTTTTTTCCTAAAATAGCTCTAAAAAGGTTATAAAAGGAGGTGGGGTCTTGAGAAGAACGGTTAGATTGAATATTGCCTTTGCTATTTGCTTTGAGTGAGAACATGAGTTCTCATATTTCTTGAGGATGAAAACCCTCTTGGAATAGTAGTTTCAGGGACAAAAACCCTCCTAGTTAGAAAGAGTGATTTCATCAAGAAGTCACCTGTGTGTTGAAAACATTGGGTTTTGGGGACATAAACCCTCAACATCCATTGGAGCAATTTCATATAGAGATTGCCTCTGTGCTGAAAGTGAAGACATCTCAGTCTGTGCTGTAAGGTTAAGTTATTTTCCCAATTGTGTTTCAATGGAAATTTTTGATGTGTTTTGACATGTTTTTTTGGTCTGCAAGGATTTATGATGCAAACTTTAAGAAGTTTGTGAGCTGGCGGAGTGATTGAAGGAGGTTTCTTCTTGAAACCAAACAAAAATAAGGTGAACTTTGGTGATTTCTAAGAGTTTTATGACAGCTGTACTTGTACTAGCAACAAAAATATTCTATTTCAAATTTTCAATTAATTGGAGCACTATGCCGGTTTGATACCCATTGGTTTTCATGTGTTTGGGGTTAGTTTTGTTGGAGAATTTCAAGATCAGAAAGCACAACAAATTAATAACCTTCCAAAGTGAAATGATAAACACAATAGAATATCTATCATATACAAATGAGAGCGTGTAAATACAATGATGAGCCTTGCTTATATAGGCAAGGATAAGGACGTGAAAAGGTAGGAGATAATGACTTACTGCCCCTCGAAAAGTGCAACACTTATGAGCTCACTTGACAAGTGTGTGAGCAATTGGCAAGTATGCATGCAATAGGTGTCTCAAGTGATGAAAACACGTCTCAACCATATGAAATGAAACAAAAGCATGAAATAGCAGTAAACTTAAGTTAAGTGTGAAAAGGTAAATCCTAGAAAGGTGATATCCTAACTAGATATGATAATGACTCTATTTACACTAACACCCCCCCTTAAGTGCAACTGAGGGAGTAATATATGCATTGCTGATGAGTCTTGACTACTATGCCATGTTAGGTACTCATGTACAAATTTATCATAAACAAAGTAAAGGAGAAAACCCAGTGGGAAATAAAATTCTTCTTCAAAAGAGAAATGATGCAAATGCAATGAAATGTACAAGTGAAGAAGATAAGTGATGGATGGAGGACACAGGACTTGTCATGACCCCCTAAGGACTACTTCTAACACAATGTATAGTAAATGTTCCCCCCATAGGAGAGAAAAGAGAGAAGTAATGAACTCCATGCGAGGAAATGCTTCCTCCCAAAATTGATAGAAGACAAACCATGCAACCTCCCCTCAAAATGATGCCTCTAGTGTTGGTAGATGCTCGACACTAGATGTTGAAGATGATCCACAATCGTTGAACAACATTACTACTCTTGGGAAGAAATAACACCCCAAATGTGTGCAAGATGGCTTCCCATTTTGGATAGGAATATGTAGGAAGAAGAATGAAGGTCTTTGATTTTTGCACATGATCCAAAGACCTAGATGACATCTTTGAAATATACTTGAATGCTCCATGGGAAGATTGATGTAGAACAAGTACCAAAGATGTGAAGTCTTGCCGCAAAGAATCTCTGGATGCTCTCAGTGAGGCATCTTTGAACTTTGTGGTTGGGCAAGAATTGTCATCAAATAGAAGACTTATGTCCTCAATGGTGTCTTTCAAATCTGCAATGCAGGACTCTACAAATAGAGATGCAATGTCTGGTAGAAATCTGTCCTAATGTGGTGGATCTAGAAAGATGACATCAATATCCTGGTGGGTTGTTACATCTCTTGGAGTTTGTTGTTGATCATGATGAATTTAGGGCTATTGAGCTCTTCACTTTGCACAACTATCACACATGTAAACCAAAAATGAGACAACTACTTCAATAGGGACTCTGGCAAATGTTGGTCGAAAAGCCTCCAAATTTCATTAAGGAATTTGAAAAATTTGCATATAGAAACAAGTTATATGAAGCCATGGGGTTAATTGGATTGCATGTATTAGATAATTTTTTGTTTAACATTGTACAGTGCACTACACCTAAGAAAGTATGGGAAAAATTTGATGATTTGTTTGGCAATTAATGAGTTTTGTGTTTTGCAGTTTGTAATGTCCCCATTTTTACGCCATGTTGTTTTGTGAATTTTGGCTGGTTTCCAAGGTTTCCTTGTAAGCAAGGTGAGTTGGGGAACTCTAAAGTTCTTAGAGGATGCAATTTTGGTGATGCAAGGTTTCTACTTATGGCAGTGAGCTTAGATGGTGACTCCGGTCTGAATGACACTCTCTGTAGTGTTTTCAGACTTTTGGGGTGTTCTCCAAACTTCTTGGAGAGCATGTCTATTTAGTAAGTCACCAAATTGGCTTCATTTAGTCATCTAGTCCCTCAGTACCACATTGGTGTAGTCAGTCTTGGATTCCGAGGTGTTTCAAAATTTCTTGTCACCTGGGGTAAAATATTTTAATGTTTTGGATGGCTACTTACCCCACTGAATAAGTGATTGTTTCTCACCCCAGTGAATAAGTGGCGTCATTTCTCATCCATTGAACAAGTGGTTCATTGTACTGACCCCATTGAAAAAGTGGTCCTTGTTTTGCACTCATTGCTGAAAAGTGGAAGAGTTGTTTTACTTTCAGTTTGCACCCACTGCATAAGTGGAAGTCTTCTACTAACCCCACTGAACAAGTGGTTAATTTCAAAAGCATTGCAATGTAAACCTTGCCACTATATGCTCTCACCTTGCCCACATTAGGATTTGGGTGATCAGAAAGTGGAAGGTAGTTAATTCAGTTGTTTATCATTGTTCATGATTTGATGCTAACTTTCTAATTCACCATGGATGCTTTAGGGATTGTGATGAGCACATGATTATAGTGAGCGGGGGAGGGGGAGGTGCGGGGAGCCGGGGGTTGAATCAGTATAATACAATCTTTTACTTTTTTAAATTAATAATCACAATAACATCAATTACACAATATCAATAACAAGAACACAAGAGGAACACACAATTTATGTGGAAACCCTTACGGGAGAAAACCACAGAAAAATATTGCTTTTATATAAATCTCTTGAGCAATCTTTGTAGGCACCAACCTATAGGAGACACCAATCCCCTCTTATATGATTTGTGGGCATCAATTCACTGGAGACACCAATCCCCACAATTTGTAGGCACCAACCTATTGGAGATACCAATCTCCACAACTGAGCACCAACTTAGTAAGAGATACCAATCTCTTTAATTTGTAGGTACCAACCTACTGGAGACACCAATCCCCATCACTGAGCACCAACCAAGCAAGAGACTCCAATCTCTTTGGTATGAGGCACCAATCTCATTCTGTGTGAGGCACCAACCTCTTTAATATGATATCACCTTCACAATGTTGCTTCTTCAACAGAAGATGGACAATTCAATCTCCTTATAAGAATCTTAATCTCATATATCTTCAATGAATGATATTCATATAAACTGCTTCACAAAATCTGCCTTGAACAATTATTCTTCTCATTTATTTCCTTGTGTTTGAATAATGTATCTTTTAGGCTTCACACTTGCATCTATTCTTCTTCTTAAATTATCTTCTCATATCTCTTACTAGTTACTACACAACACCCACTACACTTGGTGTATATATATGATATTTCTTTATATTTCTCACACACACAATTCTCCTCAATTCAGTCATCTTTTATATCTTTATAACCTAGTGAAAGGATACATCTCTTGTAAGAGAGATAACCCTTATAAAAGTCACCACCTTTTCATTATCCACTCTTTATCTTAATCGATGCCTTCTAAAATACTGTTTGCTATCTTCAATAAATCTTTAAACTATATTCCTTAGACAATTCTGTTAAACTATCCTTCATGGATCTGCTCACATATCCTTTATAGGTCTGCTGTTATATCCTTCATAGATCTACTGTTATATCCTTCATAGATGTGCTGTTATAACCTTCATAGATCTGCTGTTATAAGTCTGCTGGTGTATGTGATTTATCTTCTTTTCAACACTCATCTTTCCACACATTTCTTACTCCCTTTTATATCTTCTTGCCTCTATGGAGAGAGGCATCTCTTTGAATAGAGATAACCCTTGGAAAGGACATGACTTATTGTTACCTCTCCCTAATGCTGATCGCTGCCTTTAAATACATTTTTATTACCTTCAAAAAATTCCTCAAAGATAATCGCTGTGTTTTTCATTCATTAATCACTTCTTTTTAATTTAAATCATTGCCTTTATTAGTCACTTCTTTTAAACCACTGCCTTAGTAAATGAATCGCTGCATATGCTGATATTGTCGCTTCCTTATAATCATTAACTTTTATTGTTGCTCTTTAACCTTCAACGTTGCACTTATGATAATCAATGCTTACTTTATTAAGCTCCCAATCGCTGACCTTTCATCTAATATCTTGGGTGATAAATATATATATTGCCATATATATTTATATGTGGCTTCAAACATGGTTGGCCAAGTTTGGCACTTAAAAAATAAAATAAATACTCCCTTATATAGTTGGCCAGCCTTGGAGATGAGAAGTCAGCCACCCTTGGAGATAAGAATATAATTTGATCTTGCAAAAGTATAGCTTTTTCATCGCTTGTGTCAATGCATGAGCTCATTATTTTTCCCGTGTATGTCTTCTTGGTCTCTTGATTTTGTTTAGCAATTAGTGGCCTTTGGCCTTTATAGATCACATGTCTTTGACACAATCTCACCTATCAATCTTGCCAACGATCTCACCTATATGCATTTGACATTAATGGCAACATCCAACCATCTCGTTTATTCGCTTTGACATCAATGACAATAAACTTACCAACAATATCCTATATGCCTTTGACATCAATGGCAATAAACTTACCAACCATATCCTTTACGCCTTTGACATCAATGACAATATTCTGACAGATTGATTTTAAGATGCCCACTTTTAAGTTGCTTTGTGAGCATCTTACTAGGAAACAAGCCAAGCTCATTTAGTTGGATGCACTTTTTAGTTTTAAGAGCCAAGAATTAATGGCTCAATCATCCAAGGGCAAATGTAAGAATATGTGAAAGCCTAAGATAAGATCTACTTCAAGTGGTGAGTCTCCCTACAAATCGAAGCTGAAGAATACTCAGAAATCCACAACTCCCTCATATTGTTCGAAGTCAGGTGAGTCTTCCTCCACTACAAAGAAGACATGTGATCCTTGTACTTTTTGTTGCACGATTGGACATGATGAATCTTTATGTTGGTAGAGGTTAGAGGCTTTGGAGGAAGCCATGCAACAACATAAGATTTCTATCTCCAAGCCCTCTTCCATAGGCAAAGGGCAAGCCCTTTTGGCATGGGCTTTGTAGGGTTGGTCTTCACATGATCGCATACTTGATTTAGGTGCTTCTCACCATATGACACATTTGCATGATCTACTTTGTTGTCCTTCCAACAATAATACTTCTTAGATTGTAGTGGGAAACTCTTCATAGATTCCACTATTGGGATTAGGCACAATACAATTGGCAGATGGGCACAGCAATGATGTTCTCTTAGTTCTAGAGATTTTTGTTAACCTTCTTTCAATCATTTGAATTTGTCATTTTGGTGAGGGAAAGACAACTGAGTTCACACCACATGATGTAGTCATTCGTGAGCTATAGGAGCTTGAAATTGTGGCTGCTATAGGGAGTGTTTATCATGGATCTTGTTTATATAGGTTTGATGGCTTTGAGTCTTCTTTAGGATCATCTCTTATTGAACATGTTGATTCTTTGAGTAGGATTTGGTACAAATGATTTGGTCATCTGAATTACAAGTATCTTCAACAATTGAGCACACAAGATACGGTAATTGGTTTTCCAAGATTTTGTACACTAAGGGAGTTTGTTGAGGTTGTCTACTTGTAAAACATCATTAGGATCCCTTTTGTAAGGGTAAGGCTTCTCATGCCAAGGCACCCCTTGAGTTGGTTCATAGTGTATGTCATTTTTGACTCCATCTTTTTTAGTGGGCTAGTGGCCAAGTATATGCTCACCTTTAGTGATGAGTTCTCATGGCACACATGGGTGTACTTTCTCAAGTACAAGAGTGAGGTTTTCACCACTTTTAGGACCTTCAAAGCATTTGTGGAGAAGCAGCCTAGTCTTTCTATTCAATGGATACACACATTAATGGGGGAATGGGTGAATGTAATGCCCCCTTCTCAGTAGCCCTCCGAGTCAACATTAGCCTTTACTTTCCCGAAGACTAATGCCATTATCAGGGAATCATTTATTTAATTATTTGTGTTTTGCCTAAATTCAAGTTTAGCTTTTCAGGTGAAGCCAAATAATTAATTAAATATTTTTATAAAGTGACTTTGCAAAACAAAGGGGTTCATAAATGAGTTATTGAAGCATTTAATTTTTTTAAGTGGACTATTTACAAAGTCACTTTATTTGGTGGTTTGGGAAAAAGGTGACTTAGAAATATTTAAAATGTTATATTTTAAAAGTCACTATATTTTTGTTGGAGCTATTACAAAAGGCAGAATGAAGGAAATATTCAACACTTTTTGAATATCACTTTTTATCCATATTTCCCACGGCAGTGAAGAGCTCAAGAACTTTATGGTGGGTTCAGGCCTGTGACCTCGGTTTCGTCAGTGCAATATCTGACCTAGCTGAGTGGTTATTCCACATTTTTCGTGAAGATATTCATTGGTTGTTCGCGTGCTGTCTCAGAGTGATTTCGAAGTGAGTAAGGAGCACATGAAGGCGTCATTTGGTGAGGAACCCTAGGCGCGTTTCAGCAAAACAATACAGCCTGGGTAGACCACGATTTTTATGAGAAATGAGGAAAGGAGGAGGACGTGTTTGCAAGGAAAAGACGTGAGAGACAGTGGCAGATTGCGAGTCTAGTAAGGAATGCGTTTGGACTCCTGAGCATGGCGATTCAGTTCAGCCTTTCCTGTGCGAGCTGGGTGATCTTGAATGCGTTTGCAAGAAGATTTCAGGGACTCTCAGTCTGAACGCAATTTTGTGTGTACTTATCTTGACTTTTGGTGGTGACTCTCAGACAATTCCTTCCCTGCGGCAAGCATATCAGATCCATTATAACTTCCAGGGCTGAATTTCTAATGCTGTATTCAATAATGATTGGCTTAAAATGGAGGAACTGCGTTCTTTAAATCTGTATGTATATTGTAAGCAACTGTTTAACACGTCATGCATGAAAAATCAGGGTTTATTGTAGGCATCTGTGTGAATGACTTAACAACATTTAGAGATAGGAGTTAACGGGTCTCAAGCAAACTGAGGTTGTTAAGTGTAATTATCAATCATAAAAGAAATACTGAAAACTACTTCCTATGCTGCTGCTACAGTCTGAAATACACCTCTATGTGTTCTTAATGCTGCATGGTGTCATGTCACAGTAGTTTGTTGTTATTACATTATTAAGGATTCCTTTTGGCCAAGGCGGCAGATAGATGTAACTCAGCAATTAGGAAGTTCAGCCTTCTGCATCTATGTTAGTGAATCTTGTAAAACCTTTACTTGGCATGATCTGCATTAGATACATTATAAGTCCATATTGTTTAATGTCATGGTTAGTCAATCTTGCATGAGTGAAAACATACAGAACATCTTAACAGCATATATACGAGCTCTCTTCAAACCAAGGTACAATCAGAAATTATAACAGCATATAAACAGCTCACACATTGGTCGTTAATAAAGATTTACAAGGGAACTGTTGTGACCTTTTCACACATCGCCCCATTCAAAATGGGGACCCATAAATTTTTGCTCCATTCTGGTCTTTTGGCTTTGGCTTTTTCTCTCTCTCTCTCTTTCTGCTTCTTTTCTGCTGTCTGCTTTCCGGGGATGCTCCCATTTGCGAGCTTAAACGTAAAAATTTGGCCAAGTCTGATATTAGGGTTTCACATCTTTAGGTCACTTTGGGGTCAAATTGAGTTGGTTGGTCAACTTTCGAGCCTAGCAGTGCTATCACAATGCTTTCAGCAAGTAACCCCTAAATTTTCATTGAGTTCTGCCAACTTTCTATTTTTAGTAAGTGTCAGTTTAGGGTTGGTTTTCTCGAGATTTTCACATTCTGACAACTTCATTACATTCTGAACACTTCAAGTTCATTTCTGACAAAATTTGAGCAAAAACGGACGACTTGCTATTTTTAGCAGTCCAGCTTCCAGAGCAGATTTCAGGGTCTACATGTTATATTTTCTGATGCATGTCCGGAGATTCTTTGTGGGTTTTTCGAGACCTTCGCAGTGATATGGCATGCAAAGTAGGATGACAACTTTCAGCACTCAGCCTTCGGAGGCCGATATTAGGGTTTGCATGCAGACTTTTTCAGCGCATGTCGGCATATTCTTTCTGGGTTTTCAAAGAGCTTCGCAACGGTGTAACATGCAAGTGGAACCGGTCACTTTTCAGAAACTTACTATTTTTAGCCAGTGCTTGCATGTTGAAGATTTTTCTGGGTTTTTCAAGATTTTTCAGGCAGTATGACATGCAAAATCATCCAGCGGCCGGACGGTCACTTTTTCGGCCACTTTCTATCTTTAGCAGGTACCACTTAGGCAGCTGCTCAGCACTTCAGAATCACGAACTGATGATCATGCAATTGAAACAAGGTCAAACGGAGCTCATCGGAGCAACATGCATAAAATTAGGGTTTCAAGCTTGAGAGCTAAAAATAAGGAATCTGACGTCAAAATGTCCAAAAATGAAGTATCCATCATGGTCAGTATCCTTCAGATAGTCTGCGGGCAAAATTTGAAGTCAATCGGAGCACTTACTATTTTTAGTAAGGTGTTCTCGGCACGGGCTATAAATAGAAAGTCTATCTCGGACGTCGGCGCATACAGGCAAGTTCACCAACGAGGAGCACGCTGTCCAAATTTCAACTCAAACGGAGCTAGGGAAGTCTCAGAAACAAGCACTTACTATAAATAGTAAGTCACTTCACAAGCAGCTATAAATGGCAGTCTGACATCAGGCCTCAGCAGGCGCAAGTCAAACATGTGATGAGGGGTCCTTGGCGCGAATTTTGAGACAAACGGAGTTGCAGAAGATGAAGAATCAGATAATTGCTATTTTTAGCAGGCATGGGCAGAGAAATTAGGGTTTCCTAAAATCAAGGGCAGAACAGGACAGTCACACAGAAGCAGTATCCAGCCACGATCAACGTCCTTCAGGCAATCAGCATGCAAAGTTTGAGCACATTCTGAGCAATTACTATTTTTAGTAAGTTGCTAAAAATAGCAGGTACGGGCAAACATCAGGCACCAGTTGCTCAGTCACATCACGAGGTTCGAGATAGGTAAAAATCAAGCTTTTGGGGCCAAAAATCAGCTTAAAATGCAAAATTCAAGGAACTTTCCAAAAATAGAAAGTCAGGGCGAATTAGGGTTAACAGAGAAAAATCAACCTAAATTTGGCAAAGGGCATGAAATTCGCTAAAATGGATAAATTTTCAAGTCCAGCATTAAAACTCCCCCTGAGAAGCTGAAGAGAGACGGAAAATTTTCTAAGTATTCAAAAATGAAAGCTTGACCCTCCAAATGCGCCCTTGGGTTTGAAACTTCACTAGGAGCTGGAATTGAAAGTATCACCTGCCATATGCGCCCATGGTGAAAGTGAAAGTTGCAAGTGCAAAATGCGCCTAGAAGGATGAAAGGGGGATAAAAAGTTTCTAAGGCAAACGAATTTGGAAGTACACACCTCTATATGCGCCCTCAAGAGGAAAGTGGATGATGAAAATTTGCCTAAGTTACGAACTTGAAGTAGGCATGGTCAAATGCGCCCTTGGAGTTGAAGGTTGTTAAAATTTTGTCTAAGGCACTCAAGTTTGAAGCTTGACATTCAAAATGAGCCCCACTCTAAACTTGAAGTTGCACATGTAATATGCGCCCTTGGTAAAATTAAAAGTTCCTTATGTTATTTGCGCCCCCTCTCTGCAAATTTGCCTAAGTGATGAAGGCTGGAAGTACCATGGGTCAAATGCGCCTAGGCTTGAACTGGAGCTTGGAAATTTTACTAAGTGTTGAAACTGGAAGTTGGTAAGGTGAAATGCGCCCAAAGAGTTTGAAATTCGCCTAAGGCATTGAAGTTGATGCACAAGGGGTGATTTGCGCCCCTCTTTGGAAGTGAGTTGGAAAATTTTTCTAAGTCACAAAATTAAAAGCTCCCCCTATGTTTTGCGCCTAAAGGCTCCAGTGGTCATTTGCGCCTTGAAGGGAAGATGAGTTTAAAAGTCTTTTAAGTGTTGATGAAGTTGAAAGTATCATGGCTCAAATGCGCCCCTTTGAAAGGAGAACTCAGAAATCGTGCCAAGTGTTAGAAACCGGAAAGCCCCTCATATGATATGCGCCTTTGGGAAAGATGATTCACGAATTCTTCTAAGTGCTTGAAACTCAAAGCACCCCTACCTATATGCGCCATGGAGCTTGAAGGTTCCAAGTGAAGGCTGCCCATGCTAAATGCGCCCCAGATTGAGAGTCCAACCTATGATATGTGCCTAGCCTTGAAGGAGGTAATTTAAAATTTCACTAAGGCTTTGAGATGCTTCTAAGGCAACGAAATGACCCTTGCATATGCGCTTTAGACTTGAAGTGGAGAGGTCATATGCGCCTTGAAGAGAATGATGATTTAAAATGTGACAAATTTGAAGTTAGATGCCTCATGCGCGCCTTGACTATTTGAAGTAAAGGGGTCCCTTTGATGCAAGTTAGAAAATATTTTAAGTGGGTTAAAATTTGGAGCTTGACCCCTTGTCTGCCCCCAAGGTGATTTTGATGTTAGAGAAGAATCTAAGGCGTGTGATTGGCTTGGAGGAATTAAGTTGGGGGAAATCTCTAAGTATTTTAATTTGAAACCTCAAGGGTCCAAGTGCGCCCAAAGCTTGCAAGGGTAGAATTTAAATTTTCCTAAGGCAACGAGTGAATATTAAACGCTGAGGTTTGATAAGCAATGTGTCAAGTGATGATTTTCGATGAAAGTATTCAATGGCATTTTAAAAAAAAATAAAAATTAAAAGGCGTTGGAGAAGTAATTAAAATTTGCTCTAGGCAAATAATTTGAAATTTGCCTAAGTCGGAAAAATTTAATTTAATCGATTTAATTATTTTCCTAAGTATTAAATTAAATTCCCCTTTAAATTTCGACACATAAAATTTTAAAACTCGGGTGATTTTAATTTGTGGGGAATTTATTTCGGAGTTAATTATGGATGGAAAATAAAATACGCCTAGCCATTTTAAAGTGTTGACATCGGAAAATTAATTAAAATGGCATTTGAATTAAAATTTAATAAATTAAATGTCATTTTAAAAAAAAGGCAGTTGAGATTATTTCAAATCAAAACAAGATGATTTTTTCAAAATCACTGGCAGTCGAGAGGGAAGTTTTAAATTTGAATCGAGGAAATAATCTCCCTGAATAGCGAATTGCTATGATGACTGGAATATTCTCTTTCAAATTTAGCAAATGCGTAAGTCATGATGAAGAGAATTAATGGCATCTGCTAAAATTAGCACCAGCTTTTGGTTATAAAAACTTCGAAGATTTTCATTTTCATCTCACACAATTCGAAGCTGAGATTTATGCTGGTGAATTGAGAGAGATTGTTGGGTTGTGAGATTTAATATTTTCAAGATTGAGAGTTGCTGAAAGTGTGAGAAGTGTTGAATTCGATTTTATTTTTTTTCGAAGTTCTGCGAAGTTGCTGAGATTCGAAACAAAGTTTGAAGTAAGCTGCCGAGGTTGAGAATTTTTATTTTCTCCAAGTTGCTGAAGGTAAGTATTTAACGTTGCTGAGGTTTAATGTTTTTGCTGAAAGTTGAAATGTTATTCAAAGTTGGAAGTTGAAAGGCTGAAATTGTTTATGCTGGAAGTCGAAATGGTTTGAACTTGGAATTGCTTGAGCTTTAAATTTTCTGAAGTGGCTGAATGTTTAGAATCAAATCTGATTTAAAATTGTTGAAACGTTCGAAGTGTGATTTGAAATAGTTGAAACTTCCAAAGTTGTTGATTTATAACTTTCGAAGTGCTGATTTGAAACGTGCTGATGATTATAACTTCCAAACTTGCTGATTTATAACTTTCGAAGTTGTTGATTTTAAAGTTGCTGAAACTTGAAACACTTTCCGAAGTTGGGATTGCTGGAGTTAATTTCTTACGAAGAGCTGAAAGTTTCTTTTGGCTGCAAATTGTCGGAGTTCGGGGTTTTATATTCTCGAAGTTGAAATCTATCGAAGTTTGAAGTTGGAGTTTACTGCTGAAGCTATCAACTCACATTTATTTTTGCAGCCAACTTCATTCGCCAGCCGTCTCTCGTGATCTTTATTTTAAATAATTTGAAGTGTAATGTTTGCCTCTTGTTTTGCAGATGGCCGAAGGACGAAAAGCTGATGTTGCTGGAACAAGCAAAGCTGGAGCAAAGGCTGGTAACAACGAAGCTATCAAAGAAAACGCCTCCAGGCAGGCAATCATCAAAAGTCTGAAGAAGTCGTTTATTCCGGAGTCAAAGATTGTGTCGAAGTTTGGAAACTTGACGGACACCAACCTTGGGCCATTCAACCTCGAGGCTTTCATGCGCAGAATGTATGGGCAAGGTGGCAATCTTCCGACGGAAGCATCGCGCAACATTATGAAGAGCGGATTGTATGCAGCGGCCGGGTTCCAGCTAGCAGTTCGTTGTCTAGAGCTGATCTTGGAGTGCGCCAACTTTTACAACTCTAATGATCGGACTATTGTTTCTCCGGATGGTGTGATATTGGCCAACTTTGCACCTGACGCAATTGGCGAAGCGTTTGGGATATTGGCTACAGATAAAATGCTGTACAAATCCAAGGCAAAAGTTGACAAGATGTATGCCACGTCTTTCGAGAAGTGTATGAAGAGGATCAACACCACTTGGATGCGAAAGCCAAAGCCTCCTGCTGCCAGGCTGCCAAAGCAGATAATTTCAGAAGAGCTGAAACAAGAGTACTGCGATATAATTATGTTGCTCAGCAGGGTTAACGGCAGCCCGCAGTCATTTGTGTTCGAGCCATGGATGTTCTTCTACATCAGTGTGGTGCTTGAAGGGAAGGTGGAAGTGAACTGGGCACAGATGATAAGTGACAATATTGATGAACAGTTCCAGAATTTGAAGAGAACGAGAACATTTTACATGAGCTCGTATGTTATTTACATGCTTGCTCGTATGACAAAATATAGAGGGCTGGCATACCAGGAACCAATTGGCCGTGGTTTTAATCAGTTCAAGATTCACGAATCCTGTAGACAGTTGCATCTCACGCACACAGCCGACTTCAAGAGAGTAAATGATGCTTTCACTATGTATATCACAAGGACCCTTCAGCGGAGGTTGCAACAGAGAATATCTGAAGAGGCACAGATGCTGATAGAAGAGTATGGGTTTTGGTTCGTCCAATTCCCGAAGTTTACTTATTTAAGGCTCCCGGGGTACGACTCATACGTCTACAAATTACCTAGGTACCCCACCAATAGGATGATACTGCTTGAGTTGTCTAGGCAATTGGTGGCCTACGACAAAATCATTAGGAGAAAGAAGAAGGGAGGCTTACACTTTCCCATTGTGTTGGGAAACTCACTTGAAGAGTGCCCTACTTTGCAGGCAGCCAAGGAGGCTGAAGATGAATTGAAGTTCTATAAGTTGACTCTTCATACCAGCCGGCAGGATTTTGATCCTCGAGGAAAGATTGGAACAGTTCAAGGTCAAGAGTACAGACACATAGCTCACTTAGAGAATTTTTGGGCGAATGCTGGAGATGAGGCTGAGATTAGAAAAAGAATGTTTTCGAGGTTGCCTCTCAAATTAATCAGAGAATGTGAAGTGGTCCAAGTACCGGATCAGGTCGAAGAAGATGCCAGGATAACTCATCCGGATTATGAATCCATAAAGAACACGCCGATCCCACCAGTAGATTGGGCTGAACCGGAGATTACGGATTTAGACACTTTGTCTATTCCCGTTTTGACTTTCACAAGGGCTTGGGTAGAGGAGCGCGTTCACAGATTGAGGAGGTCGGTTGCCTTCACATACGACCTCATGGGTGATAAAAGGCCACCGGTGTTGGCAAAAAGGAAGAAACAAGTTGCTCGGCCTGTGGAGCCACCACAACCGGAAGAACCTATTCAGCCAGAAGAGCCCGTTCAGCCAGAGCCTCAAGGATCGGAGGACACAACATCCACCCAGTTGGTGACCCATTCCTCCAGTGTGCGCGAAGTTTCACTGTTTGCAGATCAGAGGACTCGACGGAATGAAGAGCCAGAGGTTGGAGAGGTTAACCAACCAATGCCGAGAGAGTTGGATACTCAAAGCGCTAATGTCCCTGAAGGTGCCAATCAGCCAGATGAAGGGGAAGAAACGGAGACAGACACCCACTTTGATTATGCCTTCGAAGATGAAGACGTTGGAGCTCATGAGGAGAGTGATCAAAACGTTGAAATAATTGAGCCTCAACAAAATACTGCTCGAGAGGAGGTTCGGGAAGTGGAAGCAACTGAAGAGCAGCCCCTTATCATTTATGATATTCAGCGCAATTGGCTCTCACAGGCAATCAGAAGAGATCAGGATGATGATGCTGACCTGGCAGTTGAAATGGAGGAGCTTCTAAACAGAACAAGTAAGTCGCCTAAAAGGAAGAGAGCGAGGAAGTATACGAGAATGGAGACTAATGAGGTAGGTTCACGCAACCTCCATATTGCTGTTCCACGGGAGGATCATGATCTAAGTGATGCAATGCCAGAAAATTACACGGTCACCACAATTGAGTTGGGACGTCCCTCCGGAGCGCAAGTGGTTGAGGAAGCTGAAAGTTCATTCCAAGCGTTGAAGGACAGGCTGGTGAAAAAGGGAAGTATAAAAGATTGAAAAGGGAGCACAAGGCATTGGTCGAGTATGTGCAACATCTGGCACATCCAGTTGCTCAAGAGAATCCAGTGGTAGAGCCTCCGCCTGAGCTACCACGAGAGCCAATTAGTGGGCTTGAGGAGATGAAAAGAGCTATACGAGAGGGAGACAAGTGGATAAACGGTGTCCGCACTGAGGCAGAAAAGTTCATGGCCGATCTTGTCTCATCGTTTCAGAACGCATCTGGGATCCTTTCGCGCTTGGATGATGTCGAGCAAGCTTGGGGAGACACCCATATTTTTCAAGACAAAACTATTCCTCGCCTTGCTGTTTTGATGCGTGTGCCCACGCAAACTTTGGTGAATGAAGGAGTGATCCAAGCAGGCGACAGGTATGATTTTCGTGGGTGGCATTTGGCGGCATTCACTGGAAAGAATTTCTTCGACACGGCAGCTATGGAGTCCTCCAAGATCAAGAAAGCGATGAGGAATATTCATGAAGGTGTCCTCAACACGTTGGATGCATTGTTCGCAAGGAGGCTAACTCATGAGGAGATAGAGGTGGAAGGATTAAAGGCAAGATTGCAGCCTTTCTTCTCTAAGATAAGGACGTTTTCCCAGCTTGACTTTGAAAACATCTCCACGTTTTCAACAATTATTCAGAGTACACAGGATTCTATTGAGGCTTGGGGAAAGTCTTGTGAGAAACATGAGCAGATGGTGGCCATCCTGGAATATCAGCTAAATCTTACTCCATCAATTTCTGAGGAGGAGGTTGATGAGGTGCTGGCACGATTCATAGCGTACGCGGTCAGAGAGAAGAGCAAGGGAATCCGAGTCATGGACGAGAATCTTCTACAAGGGTAGTGGGCATTAATTGCTCCTGGTGGTCAAGGAGGAATCTGCTATTTTTGGGATCATTTATGACACCACTCCTCCACCTTCTGGCGGTTTTTAGGGCAAAGCTTGTCTAGGGCTGAGGTGGCTCGATCTGAGCCCTCCATTGTAATTCAATCTGGACCGTCCATTGGGATTGGCCAGCTATATAAGGGGGAGTCCCCCTCATTTGTAATCTAATAGTCAGAATCAGAAGTAGTCAGCATAGTGAATTTTGGAGCAGAATAGAGAGTAGATACTTTTGAGTTAAGAGTAGTTTCATTGCATTGTTGAAGAAGAAGGGGAATTCTCCCTTTGAGAATTTTGTAAGAGATTGTCACAAAGGCTAATCATAATAAAGCATTTCATTGATGGTGAATTCAAACTTTGTTGTGAAAAGTTCGTGAGGTTTCTTCTTCCTTTGACTTCAACTAGGACTTAATTTCATGCTAATAGTTAGATATGGATGTTTATGTTTGATGTAAGTGAGCTTCTTCTATCCATACCACTAACAATCTTACTGATGGTAAGCTTGTCTTGCGTGGTCAACTGGAACGCTTTATACTTAACTTCGATCAAGGTTCACGTGTAGTTATGCATCGTTGTGATGGTACTTGCATTATTGAATTGTGATTTGAACATCTTTCTTATCCTTTGAAGATTGCACTTACTTTGTCGAGGCTGTCCAATAGGAGGCTAGACAACGTTTGTTTGAAGTTCATTGAAATTGAGCATAACACCCTTTGCATTTAGGTTAGAATTTAGAATTTAGAAATCTCTGCAGCCATTCAATTCCGCACTCTTTTGGTTAGTTTTAGGAAATTTGCACCTCAAAGCCAAATCATTCACACGAAAATCCCTTCCAAAGCACATATTTGTTGTTACTGCACGTATTCTGAACAATTGTGTAAGTCCCCTCGTAAGAACACTTCAAATACACATCAACCAACTGAGTCTATTCGCATTAAAGGAACCTTGGAGTTGAAAACATGATCTTACTCGCAATCTTAGCATGTTGAATACTTTGTTCAAGAGAGAATAGGGTATCCGTTGAGAAACTTTGTAGAAACTTGGACGGTTTTTAGTTGAGCAAATCTCGAAACAATAGAACAAAGTTTCTCAACGGATACCCTATTCTCTCTTGAACAAAGTATTCAACCTTAGTCCTTTTCAAAGATTTGCACAAATCCCTGTGAAAAGAAACCACGTTGTGAACGTTAAAACCATCCTCATCCCCTTCGCAATGGGAAACCCTAAAATCCTTGCCCATTCCAAACCAAAACCACTTGAGTGGACAACTCAAGGGAAGGAATGCCAAACCAAAAACCCAAAGGGCGACAAACCAAAACCAAAACGAAAGAAAACAGGAAAGCAATGGGAAAGCAAAGAAACGGGAAAGCAAATCTAACCTAATATGTTACAAAGCAGGCTCTCAGAGAGAACCTAGGACTGGAAATAATGCTTAAGGAACTGTCCGTTGACGGGCAACGGGACATCCTCCCCTGTCAATGTGCGCAATCTAAATGCATTATCCCCCAGGATTTCAGAGATTTGATATGGGCCCAACCATAACTTATCGAACTTGTCGTGATCTCCTTTCTTCTCGTGGGCCTTGTCCCAATATAAAACCAAGTCAGAAATCCTGAACGACTTGATCTTAGCTTGTTTATCAAACCATCTTTTCACTACCGCCTGGTGTTTTGCCAGATTCTCAAGAGCTTCATCTCTTTTCTCTTCTAGATGCATCAACTGAGACAGTCTTGTTTGAACTTGATCCTCTCCTTCGAGATACTCTTGAATAAACTGGAGAGTCGGGATCCTTAGTTGGACTGGAAAGACAGGGTCCTGTCCATAGACCAAATGATATGGTGACGTCCCTAACGAACTCTTTGTCCTTATTCTGTCTGCCCATAGGGCAAACCTCAGCTGCGTGTGCCAATCTTTCGGATTCTTATCCAGTAGCTTCTTGATAGCATTCAGTAAATTCTTATTTGTGGACTCCGCTAGTCCATTCCCCTGTGGGTAGTAGTTGGAAGAAAATTTTAGTGTGATTCCATACTCGAATGCCCAATTTGAAAATTTCAGTGATGAGAAGGCTGGACCATTGTTGCATACTATGGCATGAGGGCATCCAAATCTTGTGACGATGTTTTCCTCAAGGAATCTGATGACCACATCCGTCGTGCACTGTTTCAAAGCCTGAGCCTCTGTCCATTTGGTGCAGTAATCTGTAGCTGTCAAAATGTATCTGTGTTGAGCCGAAGACGGCGGGTTAATCATGCCAATAAAATCCAATCCCCATTTCGCAAAGGGCCTAACCTCAATCACTGGCTGCAAAGGCATAGCTGGGTGTTTCCCTCTATTCGCTGCTGTTTGGCAGGTATGACAAGCCTTTACATGCTTGTATGTGTCTTTGAAGAGCGTGGGCCAATAGTATCCAGCCCTTAAAATCTGGTGAGCTGTGGCCAAACTTCCTCCGTGTCCAGTTCCAAACTTCTCGTGAAAGTGTTCCATCAATTGCTTTGCTTCTTGTTTCCCTACACACCTTAGATAAATTCCTTCATAGTTTCTCCTGTAAAGCACTGATCCCTGGAGCATAAACCTTTGACTTTTCATTCTCAATGCTCTCCGCTGGACTGGATTCAGGTGGCGAGGGCACCTATGATTCAGCAAGTAATAAACGGTGTCGTCGTACCACTCCCCCGGAGATACCTCCTCCAATACATACGTTTGTTGTACCAATTCTGGACCCACCATTGCGATTGTTTGTGCTAAAGCCTGTCCTCGGACCAACTTCATGGGCTGTATTTCGATATCATATTCTTGCAGAGTGGCGACCCACTTGCCTCTTCTTTCCCCTAACTCATTTTGCATCAACAACGTTTTCACTGTGGCATCCGGAACTATTGCATAGACCTTGCTTCTCAAAAGGTAGTGTCTAAATTTCTTAACAGCCTTTACCAAAGCATATGCTTGTTTTTCAATGCTGGGATATCTTAATTCTGCTTGTTTCAACGGAGCACTCATAAAAGCAATCGGGTGCTCGTCCTTTTCCTCCGTTCTTTGTGTTAACACTGCTACACAGGTATGCTCTGAGGCAAAAGAATACAAATAGAAAGGCTTGGTGTAATCTGGGCTAACCAACACTGAAGCGTCCACTATAGCTTGCTTGATCTCATCAAAAGCCTTCCTAGTCTATGGGGTCCATTCAACCTTCGCATTCTTCTTTAGCATTTCATTTAGCGGCCTTACTATCTCAGCAAATCCAGTTATGAACTTTCTAACAAAATTAATCTTGCCGAAGAATGATCTTAATTCTTTTTGACTACCTGGCAAGCCGATCTTGGAGATAGCCTCAATACGCTCAGGGTCGATTGAAATACCCTTCTCTGAGATGACATGACCTAATAGTTTACCTTCTGTCACACCAAATAAACATTTCTTAGCATTCAAGGAGACACCGAATCTTCTACATCTCTGAAATATCTTTCTTAAATCCTCAACGTGGTCCCCTCTTTTCTTTGAGAACACAGTCAAGTCATCCATGTATATGATTATGCACTTTCCTACCAAATCTCGAAAGGCGATGTCTATAGCTCGCTGGAAAGTGGCTCCTGCGTTGATCAAACCGAAAGGCATTCTTCTGTATGCGAAGGTTCCCCATTTTGTGGTGAACGCTGTCTTCAGTCTGTCTTCTTGTTCAACCATTACTTGGTTGTAGCCCGAGTATCCGTCCAGGAAGGACATCATCTGTGAACCATTCACTATTTGCAATACCTCATCTAATGAAGGCAAAGGATAATTATCCTTTTCAGAGGCCCTATTCAAATTGCGGAAATCTACGCACAACCTTATTTCTCCATTCTTCTTTCTAACTGGAACAAGATTGGCGACCCACGTGGAGTGCCTTACTGGAAAGATGATCCTAGCCGAAAGAAGCTTCTTAACTTCCTGATAGATCAATGGTTCTAGCAATGGATTTACTGGCCTCTGCCTCTGTCTAAATGGTTTACTTCCTGGTTTCAGTGGAATTGTGTGTGTGATCAATGATGTGTCATATGTCTTCAGATCTTCATATCCCTAGGCTATCACACGTGGAAATTCTTTCATCAGCTTCAAAATGCCTTCCTTTTCTTCTGGTGTGCAAACTTTCCCAATAAAAACATTCTTCACTTGTTCTTCTGTCCCCAGATTGACAGCTTCACAATCATTACCTTGGGTGCTTTGGTTTCTACTCAGCTTATCAGGATCAAACAATCTTTCTAATTCAACCATTCCCCTCGGAATGACATTCGTCTTCAAATTAAGGATCCCTTCAGTGTCAAACTCTGCTTCTTCAGTCTCTTCTTCATCAATGATTTGTGCTTCGAATACGCTTGAGCACATGAGAAAGTCGAGGATCTATTTATCATCATCGAACACCTGAAAGTTCTTTATGTTGTTGGGGACTGCTGGGGTCGAAACCAACTCTACTGTAAACTTCTTCAATCCTTGCATAGCCAAAGGTTCTAGAGAACTAGCAGCTTGTGTGAGCGAATTTGCAACTGGATTCTTGGACCTATAGACTTGCTTTATATTAAATGCATCAAAGCTTTCTATCAAGTCCCATACCCTATTTCGATAGCGGCCCAATCTCTTGTCGTGACAAGCGTACTGCTTCCTCACCTGGCGGACCACAATATCAGAATCCCCGAAGGCGTGTACAATCTTGGCTCCCTTCTGAATGGCGAGGAGCAACCCATGGATTAAGGATTCATATTCAGTGACATTATTGGTGCATGCAAATTGGAGCCTGCAGGCACCTAAGTATGCTTCTCCGGTTGGGCTGATGAGTTCGAACCCCGCTCCATTGCCCTTCTTCGACTTTGATCCGTCGAACCTTAAAGTCCACACTTGATTCTCCATGAGGGGGCTGGGAGACTAAACATGTGTATCCTTTTGGTTATATACCTCTGAAACCTTTTCTTCGATCTCCAACTGAACTTTATCATCCTCTACAAGTTCTTCTATTAAAACCTTGTTCCCTTCACCTGTCTCTTGACATTCTTCTTGCGCTGAGGCTCGTGGGACGAGCCTTTCAACTTGTTCTAGTGCCACTTTACACATGGCACATGTGATCTCGGAGTGGAATGCCTCATGTATTCTACACCAATTTGGAAGTAGCAAATTCCTGATGGAGGCATCTTTACCCAATTTTGTTTCTTGCCTTACACTATTCAAAACGAAATCTCTAAAATTTTCAAATGTCCCTCCGCCTTCACTGTCACTTGCATCACTTTCAATTAGGACTTCAGTGGAAGCATTGGCATCTTCTAGGATCTTTGCTTCATTTGAGCTTTGCAGCATCAACACTTCTTGCTTAATAGGCCTATATGAGCCTAAATCAGTCTCTACAAACATTATCTCATTATCTTCACCATACTCAGTGATCATCAACTTAAGCCTTGGCGTACTTTCGATCTTGATCTGATTCGGGACTCCTTTCCATGTAAGCCACATATGGGAAAAATCCGTTGCAATATACCCATTCAATTTTCTGGCCCAGTCTCTACTTAGCAGCATGCCATATCCATCTGGTATATCCACTACTGATATGTCAATGCAACTCTGAATACGAGGATCAGCTGACAACTGCATATGGATGTTATTCAATTCTCCCACAACAGGAACTTCAGTCTTGTCTAGCTGGGTCACCTTCTTTGTGATGTCCCCATCCTAGTCAGTGCAGCTGGTGACAAGGTTAGCCTATTATTTCGATCCTCGTAGGCTGACAGATGTGTGCAGAGGATCATCTGAGGCAGTTACTCAGTGTTTGGTAGCTCCAGTATTGCAGTTGTTTCAGGTTGGGCCTTCGCAGAATCTTCCAGAGTGGTTTTTTAGAAACTTTCTATTTTTAGAAAGTTAGGTCAGGCGGAAGCTGCTATTTTGGGCAGGGCACCTGGTTCAACTATTCAGCTCAGAGTCGACCCAGTTCTTCGATTTGATGATCAGATGGAGAAATAAGGAGTATTTGATGGTTATTGAATAATTAATATTTTGACTTTATTCTAAAGTCACTTTATTAAAATATTAAAATATTTAATTAAATTGGCATATTATAAGTATTTATTATACTTTATAATAATGAGTTAATATTTGATATAATGAATATTTATTATTCATTAATGAGGCGCCAATTATTAAATGTTTCTCTCCTAAGTTAAAAGCATATTAATTAATCATTTTATTAAATGATTATTAAAAAGAGCTGTGGGTCGAATTTCTCAAAGGGAGTATATATTCTCAGAAAGGACAAATCGAACGATTATGTTATGATATTCTAATTTGTCTTATTTTGCTCTGAGCATTGGAGTTTGCAAACCCTAGGGTTTCTGGCAGACGAAGCGTTTCTGGAGAACGATACCTCTTCAGGAATTGGCAGACTGAGACTGTGAAATACCAGTTGAAGCTTGCATCTTGGTGACTTCATTCAGGAGTTGCAGTTGGGCACATCGAGTTGATTTCAGGAAAGATATTCAGAGAACTTCACCAGTTGATTGAGGCGACTTCATCAGAGGTTCTATTTTAGAGATCTGACACTTTATTTGAGGCCGTACTATATTCTTGTGTTGCTGTTGTACAGGCCGTACTGTTGTACCAGCAGGGCCGTACTATTCTTTTCAGAGAGATACGCCTTTCTTTTCCAGTCTCTGGCAGAGGGATCTTGGGCGGCTAGGTTATTGAAAGCTTTTGCAACGTTTCTGAGGCGGGAGATTCATCTATCCTTTCAGCCGTACATTCTTCTCTGTTACTTTTGGCGCCTGGCAAGGAAAATCAGGTTTTTGAATAAAATCACATCTTATATTTATTTGTTCTATCTTTTAGCATTGTAAAAGCTCTGGAAAGATAATAAATTGATGCGCCTCTGTTCTCTGAACAATTTTGAGCTTATTTCATGAATTTAGAATTTATTTAGAATTTATTAGCATTTCTAGAAGAAATCGCAGCTTCTCTTGTTTTATGCAAAAAACCTCAAAACACAAAAAAATACAAAATTATCAAAAATCGCCATATTCAGTCAAGGGTTTGGGTTGAGAACCACCAGGGTTCTGACAGTGGTATCAGAGCACAGATCTCCTGCCATCCTGTGCTTTTTTAGTTGCTTTTTCAGAATACAGTGTGCTTTTTAGTTGCTTTTTCATGAGCAGAGATACCATTCATTATATTAAGGGCGTAGGGACAGGCAGAGCCGAAGATTGGACAGGTCCACCGATTCCAGAAGGTGAGACAGTGTCAGGTGTCTTAGGCATTCACAGATCCAGCTCTAACAGCAGTGAAAATAGTGTTGCAACCCTAATGGCAGATCGCGAGATTCCTACAGAGACAGTTAAGGATACAGGGAAGGCACATGCAGAGGGTGATATTACAGATGAGGAGTTTAGACGCAGACATGATAACATGATGGACATGATGTCCCAGTTGATGGGCACTATCAGACAGTATACACCCACACAGCCTCATTATATACAGATTGGACAGACGAGCGGGACTACACCAGTAGATCAGCCTTTGGCAGCAGTACCACGTCAGCCGTCACCGATCTATCAGGAGCGTAGGCCAGGTCAACCTATTTTCTTACCTAGAGAGACTCCACCTCAGACTCCAGGAGCAGAGCATCAGGGGCAGCATCAGGAGTTTCAGCCACATAATGGCATGACAGTGGCAGATGTGACGAGGTTTCATGGTGAGTACATGTCACTAGCACCTGAGATCCGGCAGGCATTATCATTTCATGAGTTTATGGATGTTCATAAACCCAGAGGAGGAGGCAGATTTGACCGTAGACCCCCTCAGCATCAGCAGCCGCAGCCACGGGTGAACAGGGACTTGCAGTATGCTGTTAGCAAGATCACCTTGCCATATTTTGATGGGTCTGATAAGACATCAGCAAGGTCTTGGGTCCAGAAATTGGACAACTATCTTTCATTGAGGCCTATGCAGGAGGACGAGGCCATTAAGTTTGCTACTTTGCACCTTGATGGAATCGCGCATGATTGGTGGCACCACGGCATGTATACGCTTGGCCATCATGCAGTCAATACCTATCAGGAGTTCACTAGCAGGCTCATAGAGAGATTTGATAAGAAGGATCCGGAACTTTATTTCAGGGAGCTAGCTCAGCTCAGACAGACGGGTAGCTTGGATTCTTATATTGGCGAGTTTCAGAGAGTGGCAGTCATGGTGACAGGGATTTCAGAACGGAGACTCATTATACTCTTCGTTGAGGGTTTGACAGAACCTATGAGAGGTTGGGTCAAGGCTTTTGACCCTCCTACACTTCAGGAGGCCATGAGGAAGGCGCGAAGCATGGAGCTTGCAGCACCTCGCAGCAAGTTCAATTCTGGGTCAACACCCTACACGAGGCCTAATAGGCCTTTTGACAGAAATAATGATAGGAATAGGCCCTTTGACAGGAGAAAGGACCAACCGGATCCTAAGAGACAGAATGCACCACCCTTTGACCGAGAAACATTGAACGAATTGAGAAAGAAAAAGTTGTGTTTCTGGTGCAAGGCACCCTACGATGAAAAACATATATGCCCACTTCGTCCTAAGGTCAAGAATAATCAGATGGAATGGTTTTATGAGGGCGAAGAGCAATCTGATCTGTCAGACCAGCAAGCTGATTCCGAGCCTTCAGATGATGACAGGTCCGAAAATGAGGGTGAACACGAGGGTGGGAGGAAGTTACAGGAAGCCCATTTGACTAGCCTTCAGAGAGATGGTTCGTTTAGACTTCGTGGGCTCCTAGCAGGTCAGAAGGTGATCACATTACTGGATACTGGTGCTACACACAATTTTATTGATGCACGTTTGGTGGAGAGGCGTGGCATCCAGACAGAGGCATTCGAGGGTATTCGAGTCAAGGTGGCTGATGGATATACTCTCAGATGTGATCGAAAGATTACTGACCTTCCGATGAGACTGAACAACTATGAATTCAAGACTGAATTCTATGTTGTTAACATGGGAGATACTGATGTGGTGTTAGGGATGGCATGGTTGCACGATTTGGGTGAGTTCACACTCAATTTGCATGACATGGAGATGAAATTTAAGGTCGATGGGAGACCACATGTCATCAAGGTGATTCGAGACAGTAATCTGAGGATGGTTTCATTCAGGCGGATGGAGAGGCTCATTCGTCATGATATGGTTGACTGGGCAGCAGAGTGCATGTTGATGCCAGCCCAGCAGGAGCAGCAGAAGGGTGAGTACCACCCTGACATTCAGATCTTGAGGACTAAACACTCCAAAGTGTTTAGTGACATTCCACTTGGTAGACCTCCAGACAGAGGCACGGAGCATATCATCGAGTTGGAGGAGGGCGCAAAGCCTGTTATGATCACTCCCTACCGACATCCGAAATGACTCAAGGATGAGATAGAGAAGACCATCAATGAGTTGTTAGCTATGGGGCATATCAGACCTAGCAAGTCACCTTTTGCTTCATCGGTTGTATTGGTGAAGAAGAAGGATGGATCACTTCGGATGTGTATCGATTACAGGCAACTCAACAAAAGGACAATTAAGAATAGGTACCCTATTCCCCGCATTGATGAGCTGATTGATGAGTTGCACGGAGCTGTCTTCTTTACGAAGATTGATTTGAGATCAGGGTACCACCAGATTCAGATGAGGGAGCAGGATATTGAGAAAACCGCCTTCAGATGTCATTGCGGTCACTTCGAGTTCTTGGTTATGCTGTTTGGTCTAACCAATGCACTTGCCACCTTTCAGGCGACTATGAATAGGGTTTTCAGTTCTCAGTTGAGGAGGTTTGTGATGGTCTTCTTCGACGACATTCTGGTTTATAGCAGGTCATGGGCGGAGCACCTGGCTCACTTAGATGCAGTTTTGGGTATCCTGGCAGATGAGTCATTCTATGCTAAGGAATCCAAGTGTGAACTCGGTATGGAGGAGTTGTTGTATCTGGGGCACATCATCAGTGCCAAGGGAGTGAGTATGGACCCTGAAAAGGTCCGAGCTATAGTTGAGTGGCCGGTGCCTGAGAACCTTACGCAGCTCAGAGGCTTCATTGGGTTGTGTGCTTTCTACAGGAGATTTGTTAGTGGGTTCTCACGTCACGCCGCACCCCTTACTGACTTGACAAAGAAGGGGGCTTTTACTTGGTCACCACAGGCGCAGGAGTGCTTTGACAGGTTCAAGGTGATCATGACTTCATGTCCGGTGCTAGCATTGCCTGACTTTACGAAGTCATTTGATTTATTCTGTGATGCTTCAGGAGAGGGCATTGGTGCCGTTTTGATGCAGGAGCGACATCCTATTGCATTCGAGAGCAGGAAGCTCAGGGGTCCTGAGAGATTCTACAGTATTTACGACAAGGAGATGTTAGCCATTATGCATGCTTTGGCTAAGTTCAGGCAATACTTGGTGGGCAGCAAATTCAGTGTCCGTACAGACCATAATAGCCTGAAACATTTCCTTGGACAGCGAGACTTGAATGAGAGGCAGGAAAAATGGGTCAGTAAACTGCAGTCGTATGACTTTGATATCACCTTCATTAAGGGAAGCAGAATGTTGTAGCTGACGCCTTGTCTCGCAGACCTCAGTTGAATGCCTTGGCACATATCACAGAGGATTGGAGGCATCGGATTATTGCTGAGTATGCTAAGAACCCATGGGCTTCTAGCATTGTTGACGGGACAGAGCAGGACGACAGGTATACTATTGTAGATGACTTGATCATTTACAAGGGGTGGATTTTTTTAGTTCCTGACTCTGAGGTGAGGATTACAGTTTTGAGAGCCTTTCCTGATCTTCCTATGGCGGACCATCCCGGGTACTATAAGACATATAAAATGGTTCGGGAACGGTTTACTTGGAAAGGGCTGAAAACTGATGTATTACAGTATGTCCGTGAGTGTTCTGTTTGCCAGCAGAACAAGCAGGAGCACACTTATCCTGCTGGATTGCTCCAGCCACTTCCGACACCGATAGGAAGTGGGAGTGTTTATCGATGGACTTTATCACGGGTTTGCCGAAAGCCCGGGTAAAGATTGCATCTACGTAGTAGTTGATCGGGACTAAATACGCACATTTCTTCCCGATTACTACTAGTTTCACAGCATCGCAGACTGCAGAGTTATTTTTCAGAGAGGTATTCCGGCTGCATGGGTTGCCTCGGACGATAGTCAGCGATAGAGACAGTCGGTTCATGAGCAACTTTTGGCAGGAGTTGTTCAGGCTTTGTGGGACCGAGCTGACACCGAGTACCAGCTACCATCCGTAGATAGATGGGCAGACAGAGATTGTCAATAAGTGGGTGGAAGGTTATTTGCGTAATTATATAGCTGGACAGCAGAGAGCTTGGGTGAGATGGATCTATCTATGCGAGTATTGTTATAACTCGACTCACCACATGACGATACAGATGACACCCTTTATGGCTTTGTACAGGTATGAGGCGCCCAACCTTATGGATTTGATATTGAGCGATAGCAGAGTGCCGAGTGCAGGGGATATGATACAGAGTCAGCAGGACATTTTGAGGTCTCTCAGAGACAATATCCAGCGGGCACAGAATCAGCAGAAGCAGTATGCTGATCAGAAGAGGGTTGAGCGTACCTTTGAGGTGGGTGATATGGTGTACCTCATGTTGCAGATACTAATTAAGAGTGGGGCAGAAGCTGAAGCCTCGCTATGAGTTGGACTTGCCAGCTGATAGCAAGGTCCATAATGTGTTTCACGTTTCTCGCCTGAAAAAGGCATTGGGTCAGCATGTGATACCCTCTCCAGTTTTGCCACCCCTTGATGACGAAGGGAAATTGATACTAGTACCTGAGGCCATCCTCGAGATGAGAGAGAGACACCTTCGGCGTGTGATCAGGGAATATCTGGTCAAGTGGAGAGATTTGCCAGTTGAGGATGCTACATGGGAGTCAGAGGAGATCTTACAGCATCCGGAGTTGAGATTGCTTGAGGACAAGCAATTTCAGGGAGGGCGGACTGTGATGTCCCCATCCTAGTCAGCGCAGCTGGTGACGAGGTTAGCCTATTATTTCGATCCTCGTAGGCTGACAGATGTGTGCAGAGGATCATCTGAGGTAGTTACTCAATGTTTGGTAGCTCCAGTATTGCAGTTGTTTCAGGTTGGGCCTTCGCAGAATCTTCCAGAGTGGTTTTTTAGAAACTTTCTATTTTTAGAAAGTTAGGTTAGGCGGAAGCTGCTATTTTGGGCAGGGCACCTGGTTCAACTATTCAGCTCAGAGTCGACCCAGTTCTTCGATTTGATGATCAGATGGAGAAATAAGGAGTATTTGATGGTTATTGAATAATTAATATTTTGACTTTATTCTAAAGTCACTTTATTAAAATATTAAAATATTTAATTAAATTGGCATATTATAAGTATTTATTATACTTTATAATAATGAGTTAATATTTGATATGAATATTTATTATTCATTAATGAGGCGCCAATTATTAAATGTTTCTCTCCTAAGTTAAAAGCATATTAATTAATCATTTTATTAAATGATTATTAAAAAGAGCTGTGGGTCGAATTTCTCAAAGGGAGTATATATTCTCAGAAAGGACAAATCGAACGATTATGTTATGATATTCTAATTTGTCTTATTTTGCTCTGAGCATTGGAGTTTGCAAACCCTAGGGTTTCTGGCAGACGAAGCGTTTCTGGAGAACGATACCTCTTCAGGAATTGGCAGACTGAGACTGTGAAATACCAGTTGAAGCTTGCATCTTGGTGACTTCATTCAGGAGTTGCAGTTGGGCACATCGAGTTGATTTCAGGAAAGATATTCAGAGAACTTCACCAGTTGATTGAGGCGACTTCATCAGAGGTTCTATTTTAGAGATCTGACACTTTATTTGAGGCCGTACTATATTCTTGTGTTGCTGTTGTACAGGCCGTACTGTTGTACCAGCAGGGCCGTACTATTCTTTTCAGAGAGATACGCCTTTCTTTTCCAGTCTCTGGCAGAGGGATCTTGGGCGGCTAGGTTATTGAAAGCTTTTGCAACGTTTCTGAGGCGGGAGATTCATCTATCCTTTCAGCCGTACATTCTTCTCTGTTACTTTTGGCGCCTGGCAAGGAAAATCAGGTTTTTGAATAAAATCACATCTTATATTTATTTGTTCTATCTTTTAGCATTGTAAAAGCTCTGGAAAGATAATAAATTGATGCGCCTCTGTTCTCTGAACAATTTTGAGCTTATTTCATGAATTTAGAATTTATTTAGAATTTATTAGCATTTCTAGAAGAAATCGCAGCTTCTCTTGTTTTATGCAAAAAACCTCAAAACACAAAAAAATACAAAATTATCAAAAATCGCCATATTCAGTCAAGGGTTTGGGTTGAGAACCACCAGGGTTCTTACATTCTTAGTGGTTTGAAGCGGGACTATACCCAATCTCTGACATACTTTTAAGGGCATGACATTGCTCGAGGCACTGGAGTCAATCAAACAATTGTGCAATAACTTCCCGAAAATTCTAACTAACACGAGGAAAGGGGCTGGTTCATCTTTCCCCTGATAGAATACTATTGGTTTCTTCCTTTCCTCAATAGGAGTGTCTTTCTTTTCAGCCTTTCTATTTAATGGAGTTTGACTTCCTTGAGCAACCCTCTGATTTTGCGTTTGCTCTTGTTTGTGCTCAGTAGGTAGGTTGAACCGAACTTTCTTTTTATCTTCATTCTTTGGCTTCTCAGGCTCGCTTGAAGATCCTTGTACCACTCCTACAAACCCTTGAGATTGCTGCGGAGTCTCCCAAGTGTTGAAAGGCGCGTAAGGCACCTCTTCTACCATATTCGCACTTTGTACGGGACGGGACGGTGTGTTGACTGTAGGGTTCCTAGATGTACTAGGTGCTTCTTGAGAAGAGTTCTTCACAACAGGAGTCTCATATAAACTTCCCAATATTGTATCCCTGACTTATGAAATCTTCATTAACTCATATAGAGGGAGACTCACCTTTATCTTCTTCACTTCATCCAACACATAGGAACTTAACCTTTTCATATCATCCCTTGGAATACTGTCCTTTTGTGGACGCTGCATCACATGAATAGGCTGCTGGACAGTCTGTTGTCCATTTCTGTTTTGCATCATATTCTGTGGTCTGTATTCTGGAGAATCCCTTGGTAGACTCGGATTGTTGCTTGCATTGGGATTTGGCGGAGTCGCAAAATTATTCGGAGGGATTGAGGATGTCAAAGGTTCTTTCTGATGGTAACTCCTCTAATAAACTTTGGGTGTTGCTCCTCCGGAAGTTTGAAACGCTTGTACCTCTCTTCTCCCTTCTACCAAAACACTGTTGTTGAGAGGTGGGAAAATGTAGTTACCTTGGTCATGATGCTCCTCTGAATAACCATCTTGAGCTTCTGAATATACTTGGGCCTCTGAATAAACTTGAGCTTCTTCAACCTGATTATCTAGCGTCCCCACGGGACCATTTGCTGAAGCTGGTGGAAATTTGTGGTTAATAGACGACGGCCAGTAACTTTGGTGCTCGGGTGGGACATTGACTTCTTCTAGAATTAAACCCTGGTCGTATCTTTGCACTGGGACAATTTCATATCCTGTAGTTGGGGGATTCTCAGTACCCTCTGTGCTCTTTACTTCTCCTTTGAAAATATCAGCAGCGACTTGAAATTCATGACATTGTAGTTCTGAATGCTGATTGGTATTGTGTAATCTACACCATCCCGACATAGTGGCTTCGGCCAAGAAAACTCTGTTTGCGGGACGGTTCTCTGGAGGTGGCGGGTTATCCAATGGTGACGGAATACCTCCATTATTGGGTCCTGTGTTCCAAGACCTCTTCTGATATCCTTGATTGTTGTTACGATACCCATGACTATTATCGTGGCCATGTCCTTGATGGGCATCTTGATGGTGAGGAGGATTGTTCTGATATCCTCGATTGGCACCTGGATGTGCCTGATAATTTCTCAGCATAGATTGCATTTGATTGTTCTGATTTCTGAGGTAGGTGACCTCAGTTGACAGCCTCTTCATTTGTTCAACTAACTCTTTCATTTCATCTTTCTCTTCTTGAGTCCTCATTTGTGGTACCGTATTTTGGAGATAGACGGGCTGCGTTGCTTGAGTTTGGGATAAAGGTACCGCAGGATGGAGAACCAATTGATTAGATGGTGCCTGCATTTGATAAGACGGTTGTGGAATAGGATTCAAAGCTGGAGCCTGCGGATTCCAAGTTGATCCAAGAGTTTGCATTTGATTATTTGTAGTCATCAAGCCTGTGTACAAAGAAGGCCCAGTTATGCTTTGCCCCATATTTTGACTTACTTCCACAGCCTTTGCATATGCTTGGTTCATATCCGCCGGGATGGGGTGAGCTTGTCTCACAAACATTGCAGTCAATGGATCCAAGGCTGCATAATAATTCTCTCTAGCATCAGGAACAACGTAAGGAGCTCGTAGCCTTGTGAGAGCTTTCTGGAATCTGTTGTTAAAGGCATGAATGGGTTCTTTATCTTGTCTTCTCACTTCAGTGAATTGGCGGAAAAGCTCTACTGGAGTAACGGGAATGCCAAATTTTCCGATGAAAGCTTCCTTCATTTGCTCCCATGTTCTTATGGACCCAACTGGCAAATGTATGAACCAGAAATGTGCTTCCTCTCCCAAAGAATACGGGAACAATCTGCAAGCTACGTCTGCATATGCAATTTGTCTATTTCGCAAATTATCCTCGAACATCTTGATATGATCTTCAGCAGAACGATTTGGGTCATTGACTTGATACTTAGTGCAGAAGTGCTCCGGATTCTTCGGCATGTCATGGTAATCTGCAAACTCAAGAGGGGATGGATTAGTAACCAGCCAAGTGGCTCCATTTGGGGCGGGTTGGCCTCCTTGTTGACCTCCGGGTTGAGCCATTGCTTGAATTGGCTGCCTCCTTTGATATACAATTACTGGGGTCGCTTGTGGCTGTTGAACTGATTGCTGAACAAACATTGGTGTAGAAACTTGGACGGTTTTTAGTTGAGCAAATCTCGAAACACTTGGTGGAGTTTTGAACAAACTCGAAATCTCTACTCCACTTGTTTCTCCTTCACTTGAACAAACTTCTTCACTTGAGGGAAACCTTTCACTTGAACAAACTTCTTCTCTTGAACAAACCTCTTTCTTCTTTCTTGCTCGAGTAGGCAATTCTAATTCCACAAAATCTTTCAACGAACTAGGTGCGGACCTCAAAATTCTTTTCAATTTGTCTGGGGAGAACGAGCTAATGCGATCCAGGATGTAGCTATTTATCTGCGAGGTGCAGGAGCGGGAGCAAGTGGTTGTTTCTGATTCAGCAAATTTCGTTCAATTACAACTTGAATTTCAATAGCCTTTTCTTCTTCCTCTTCCAACACAAAGCAAGTTCGCATATACTGAGCGTAGCTCTCCTTTGTCCTCCACGCAAGATTGTTCAATCCTGAAAGAATGTCTTCTTGATCGTCGTTGAATCCCAAATTAGGCTGCAACACTGGAAATATCTCTCTATGCGGCAACACCATCTTGACTCATGATAATTTCTTCTCCAATGAATTTCTCTTTTGAATGAAAATCCCTTCTTACTTGAATATGATTGCTAACTGTAGGAACTCTTGGAAGGCCCTCCTTCTAGCTCCAGTTTCCTGTTGACGTGGTTTTTGTGACCGCACCAAACAGCAGAACAAAGTTTCTCAACGGATACCCTATTCTCTCTTGAACAAAGTATTCAACATGCTAAGATTGCGAGTAAGATCATGTTTTCAACTCCAAGGTTCCTTTAATGCGAATAGACTCAGTTGGTTGATGTGTATTTGCCGTGTTCTTACGAGGGGACTTACACAATTGTTCAGAATACGTGCAGTAACAACAAATATGTGCTTTGGAAGGGATTTTCGTGTGAATGATTTGGCTTTGAGGTGCAAATTTCCTAAAACTAACCAAAAGAGTGCGGAATTGAATGGCTGCAGAGATTTCTAAATTCTAAATTCTAACCTAAATGCAAAGGGTGTTATGCTCAATTTCAATGAACTTCAAACAAACGTTGTCTAGCCTCCTATTGGACAGCCTCGACAAAGTAAGTGCAATCTTCAAAGGATAAGAAAGATGTTCAAATCACGATTCAATAATGCAAGTACCATCACAACGATGCATAACTACATGTGAACCTTGATCGAAGTTAAGTATAAAGCGTTCCAGTTGACCACGCAAGACAAGCTTACCATCAGTAAGATTGTTAGTGGTATGGATAGAAGAAGCTCACTTACATCAAACATAAACATCCATATCTAACTATTAGCATGAAATTAAGTCCTAGTTGAAGTCAAAGGAAGAAGAAACCTCACGAACTTTTCACAACAAAGTTTGAATTCACCATCAATGAAATGCTTTATTATGATTAGCCTTTGTGACAATCTCTTACAAAATTCTCAAAGGGAGAATTCCCCTTCTTCTTCAACAATGCAATGAAACTACTCTAACTCAAAAGTATCTACTCTCTATTCTGCTCCAAAATTCACTATGCTGACTACTTCTGATTCTGACTATTAGATTACAAATGAGGGGGACTCCCCCTTATATAGCTGGCCAATCCCAATGGACGGTCCAGATTGAATTACAATGGAGGGCTCAGATTGAGCCACCTCAGCCCTAGACAAGCTTTGCCCTAAAAACCGCCAGAAGGTGGAGGAGTGGTGTCATAAATGATCCCAAAAATAGCAGATTCCTCCTTGACCACCGGGAGCAATTAATGCCCACTACCCTTGTAGAAGATTCTCGTCCATGACTCGGATTCCCTTGCTCTTCTCTCTGACCGCGTACGCTACAAATTGTGCCAGCTCCTCATCAACCTCCTCCTCAGAAATTGATGGAGTAAGATTTAGCTGATATTCCAGGATGGCCACCATCTGCTCATGTTTCTCACAAGACTTTCCCCAAGCCTCAATAGAATCCTGTGTACTCTGAATAATTGTTGAAAACGTGGAGATGGAGCACTTCAAATGAATGGATACACCATCACCTACTTCTCCCTCACTACCTACTCTTCATTGCTTGAGGAAACTTTGCTTCTTGAGGATGATGAAGATGCTAATCTTGATTCACCACCTCGTAGTGCACAATCTTTGTCTGTTTGGGCCTTCTAGTACTCTTGCGGAGGTTGGACCTTTGGTTGGTGATTCTACAAATTTTTGATGCACTTGTTGATAGACAATAGGTGTTGGTCTTTTGAGTCATGCACTTTCAGATGATCCTTTGAGGTTTTTAGATGTTGTAGGTATTCTAGAGTAGGACAATGCTATGGTTGAGGAGTATTCTTCTTTGATGAAGAATTACACATGGGATCTTGTACATTTTCCCCAGGGAAGAAAGTTGGTTTGGTGCAAGTGTGTGTATGAACCCAAATATGCAACAAATGGGTCCATTGACAAGCACAAGGCACTTCTTGTGGTTAAGAGGTTTTCATAGGTTGAGGGCATTGATTATTTCAAGACCTTTGCTCCTTTTGCTAAGATGGATTCTATTTGTCTTGTATTTACTATTGATGCATCACAAGGATGTTCAGTTTATCAAATGGATGTGAAGAGTGCCTTCTTGTACGGTGATCTTCATGAGGAGATCTTTATCGAGCATCCTCCAAGTTTTGTGTAGGACTCTTCACTTGTTTGTAGGATTTTTCATTCAGTGTATGGTCTCAAACAGGCCCCTAGGGCTTGATATGAGAATATGGATAGCTTCTAGTTTCTCATGTTGCCATTTTGATTTGACAATTTACACTTAAAGACATGGAGAGGATCTTTTTATACTTGTTTTTTATGTGGACGACTTGATGCCAATAGGTAGTTCCACCTCCATGATTTAGGGTGTTAAAAGAGCATTGATGGAGCAGTTTTATGTGATCAATTTGAGGCTTATGCATTTCTTCATTGGTCTTCAGGTTCTTTAGTCTTCCGAGGAGATTTCCATCTTTTAGCAGAAGTATGCTCTTGATTTTCTTTAGAGATTTGGCATGGATGATTGCAAGATTGCTACTCCATTTCAGTTAGGTGCCACATTGTTTACCAATTGGACCACACCTAGAGTTGATGCTACATTGTATCAATAGCTGGTTGGTAATCTTTTGTACTTGAAACACCGTTGTCTTGATATCTCCTTTGTGGTTGATTTTGCCTCTTATTTCTATCAAGATCATCATCAGAGCCATCGAAAGGCAACCAAACATATCTTGAGGTCTATCCGAGGACTTCACATTTTAACATTCACTACACCTCAAATTGTGGGCTTCACTGGTTTAGATTGGGTTAGTGATGATGATCGGAGTCTACTAATAGTTTTGTCTACTTACTACCTTGGTTCTAGTCCAATTGCATGGTCTTGCAAGAAGTAAACAACTATTGCATTATCATCTATAGAGGTTGATATCGAGGTGTAGTTCCTACTAGCTAGGAGGTTCTTTGGCTTTGCTAGTTGATGATGAAGTTTTTGTTTTGTTTTGATCATCTCAGTATTTGGTGTGACAATCAAAGTGCCATACACATTTCGCACAACCCAATGGAGCATCGACAGAGTAAGTGTTGGTACTCTTTTGTAAGACTTACACTAACACCTAAGGCTAGAGGTGTGTCAACAAAGGTGATAGGAAGGACTTGTGATTAGATAGTGGCATGATTGGATCGATGCTTGTGAGTTAGAATCACCTTCATCTTTAGGCTTTGCTAGGCCTACTGGGTGTTCCTTGACGTGTTACTCTTGAAATGATTGAATGGAAATGTTGAAAGGACCTTGAGATAAACCATATCTAATGTAGAAGAGGCTCCTATTTGAATGTTACTAAATACCTATATGCTGGTTTATTTGGAAGCAAGGATTTTACATCTTTATAAGCAAATACACTGACCATGTAGAGACTAATGATACTTTCTTCTTAACACCTTAGGATTTTTGATGCAATATTTCACTTTTTACATGGATGCGGTAATAATGACAATGCATACCTCCTTTTGATTGACATTTGTTGGAGACAAACACTTTGTGGCACTATGGCAATGAATTTATGCAATGTGGTGGATCAACTAGCTATATTACTGTTATTGAGGTTGGTATTTTGTTGTTTTTTGTAAATGTGGTGGGATGACAATAGGTTGAACATATGGTAGATAGGTGCCTTTATTCTGTATGGGCAGCAAAGTTAGGATTTCACAATCAAGGAACATTACTTAAGGAAACCATGAAATAACACCTTATAGAAGATGGCAACGAGGACTATATTTCACAATCCTACACATAAGCTAGGCTCTATATATACAAATTGCAAGTAAAGTATATTGCAGAGCAACTAGTTGAGCTTAGCTTAATAATCCATTAACAAACTCATACACTTCCTATGCAAATTTGAGAGGACACTTTAGAAAAACGTTTGCAAGGAGTTTTACAATCTTCTCATTGACAAACTAGTCAAAGACAACATTGAAATCAGTAGATGTGATTAAGAGGTTCAAATTGATCATCAAAAGCATACAACATGCTCATGGAGACATTCAAATGGTTGTAGACTGCATGTTATGTCATTCGTCAATGGGATGCAAAATCAATGAAGCAATAAAATAATGAAAACCAGATTTTTACATTCAGTATGAAATGCTTATCTTATTATAGGACACTTAGACAAACATATGCACTTTCTTTCTCTTTTTGTTCAACAACAGTGGCATCTCTCTGCAAGTTGTAAATATATAGCATTCAACTAGCCTAGATTTTGGAGAGAGATTCAAATCTATGTCAAATCATCTTCAAGTCGATTGCCAAGATCACACAACACCCTATCAGAAGTTCAACACCTTGGAGAAGAGTGATCCACTTGGGGTTGCATAGGATGTACCTTGTGAAGATACCTGAGCCATGCCCTCATAACTGTAAACATGCAAGGACTTCCAATGGAATATAGGAATCATAAAACTTCCTAGGAAACCACTAGGTATGCAACTATCAATGAGATCCAACATTAAAATCATTGCCAAATCAAGAAAGAAGAGTCTGAAAAAGGAGAACTTGACACTAGCATGCCAAGGGCTCAAGGTAAATATTTGAAAATCTTTGCCATGGCAGATTTGCAACATGGTCTTAGAGGCAACAAGAACGAACCATTAAATTATGAGGAGATGGCCACCCACCTACAAAGTCGATTAGAGAATTCATGCCATCAAAAGTAATGTGAGATCGCAAGGGAGGAGTACTTAGGATGAATAGTGTTTGGTGGCTAGGTAAACCTTTGTAATGCCCCCTTTTTAGGAGTAGCTGTAAGCGTCCATTTGGCCTATATTATTCCCGTAGGCTAATTTCGGGACATCGGGGAATAAATTAAATTAATTAATTTAAAGTTGTCCAATAAAGTACATTTTACGAATAGCTTTATTTTAATTAATTTAATAGAGTGACTTAAGTGGAAATTAAAAGAAATATTAAAAAGTCACTTTATTTTTGAGCCTTAATGAAATATTTAAGTGGGAATTTAAAAGGTCGGTCGAGAAAATATAAAAGTGGAATTGGGAGCTCATTTGCTCATGCTTATTTTTATTTCTCTCTATTGTGAATTTGGAGCTCTTGTTGGAGCAAAACCCTAGGACGAAAACCCAAAGGGAAAGCAATTTTGGTGGTGAGATATCTTTCTTAGCTGATTGCAGGTGAAATCACACAGGTTTCACGCAAGGATTTGAGCGATTGAAGTTTTTATAAATTTTTGGAGGTTTGTAGGCAAATGAAAATTTATCATTCTCCGATTTGAGTGCGGATTATCTTCCAATGGTGATTAGGTTATATCTATGGAAATGTTTTGAAATGAAATATTACAGAATGGAGTGATTAAATGTTATATATTTTATTTTTGTTGAGCAAGACATCCCAGCCATACCATATACCAGTCGTACCATTTGCTCATGGAAGGAATAGGGTCGATGGATATCATTGAAGGCTTTGATAGCCTTTCCAAACCTTAGCACAACATATTAAGCAAGCCGTACACCTCATAAATGAGTTGCAACAATTAAAAGGTGCGTTGTACCATGAGAGGGGACTAAGATAAGGGGATGTGGCATTTTGAAAAGTATAAATCTGAGGAAAAAGGAGTTCAAAGCCTTTGTTGGAGGTTTTTGAGAATCTCAATACAGCCTTGTAAGAGTCCAAAAAGCAACGCAGCTCGAGTTTGGGTGATATCTCTCTTTTAAGGAGGACATACCACCTTGGGAGGTTGCCATATAGCTTCAAAGAGGACAAAGGAAAATGTTGGCCGGTATTTTGATCTTTCTATGGTCTAGGTCAGAATTATTTGGTATTTAATATTGTTTCCAGTGAAACCAATCTGTTATTCAATATTTTCTGAACATGAACTTCTGTAACAACACTGTGCAAACATGTAAAAATGTTTCTGTTATGTACTTGTAATGAATTATGGTATTGTAATATTTATGAGTTAGTAATTCCATATCATGATGATCCTTTGCAATATTCTTCCAAGAACAAACTGAAACAATCTCAGAATAGCTGAAAACAAATTGTTTGACGAAATTTTGGTAAGGGATTTTACAACCTTTTGAAAAACATTTGAATATATTCCATCCACATGGAAGCAAAGTAGATCAGATTGCAAACGATGTGCAAAGGACAACTCAAACACACCAAGATGAAAAGACATGAAAGGCATGGGCACATAGAAGTTCAAGGCATTATGGAAACTGTTGCTTGGCATGCTGTAACAGTAAGACATTGATCCACCACAAAAGCTTAGCCAACCAAAGCAACACTTGTGGCTAGAGCATAGGAGACAAGGCACTACACCAACATCATCCTCATGAAAATAAGGCCATTTGAGAAATAATCTGAAGAGGACAAAAATATACTGAGAGGGGGGGTGGGAGAGGGTGAATCAGTATATTAACAAATTTTTACCCTCTCAACTCTTATCAACTTTAAACTCCAACACAACATCAACTATGGAAAAATATAACAATATGAGCAAGTTGACACCAAGATTTTACGTGGAAACCCTTACGGGAGAAAACCACGGTACAAATAATGTACTCCCAACTTTCACAATTTAGTAGGCACCAACCCACAAGGAGTACCAACTCCTATCTCTGATTTAGTAGGCACCAACCTACAAGGAGCACCAACTCCTAAAGTTCGTAGGCACCAACCCCCACTTGCCAAGCACCAACTTAGCAAAAATAATAACTTAAAGAACAATGTTCCACCTTCAATGTTGCTGTGATGTCCCCTCGCTAGACAGTTCTCGGGAACAGTGTGTTAGCCCTTTATTGGACCCTTGTGGGCTAGCCAGATTGGTTAGAGGGTCAGTGGTACTTATTGGAGAGGTTGATCGTTTTGGTTTTCAGAGCCCAATGACTGGTTCACAGCAGGCGTTGGCATTTTAGGAGTCCACAGCTTCTGACGGCACAGAAATATTCTGAGTTTTGAGCGAGTTATGGAATTTTAAGTGATTAAGTTAATTATTTAACTTAATGTCTTTTTATTAAAGTCACATCGACTTTAATATATTTTATATCACTTAAAATGTTCAAAAAAGGAGATTTAATATTTTAATGACTTAAAATATTAAAAGTGCGCTCAAGTATTAAGTCTTGACTATTGAAAAGACTTAATTAAATATTAAAAGATTTTAATGATTGCTAAATGGCGAATCTTCTTGGAAATGCGTGCCATTTAGGTATAAAGCAATTTTTGGCAATAGAAACTCATCTTTTGACAATTTCACTTTGCCTTGTGCTATTTCTTCTGTGCATTCTCCTGTGACCAGGGTTTGAACAATTTGTCCATTGAGGAACGATAACTCTTCAGTGTTGAGTGCTTTTGAGGCTGTGAAAGATCAGCTGAATCAGTGCAGTTGAGAACTTCATTTAGAGGTTCTACAGGTTTCATTCAGAGAATTATTATTTGGTTTTTTTCAGTTCAGAGGAGGGTTTCATCATCTTGAGGCGTCCTCACCAGCATCTCTCAGCTTTCATCCTTGTTTCTTCTGTGAATGGCTTGGGCCGTACTATTACCTTGGGTTTTGTGCATCTCTGGAAAAGGCGTGTGAAGGAAACTAGAGAAACGCCTTCTTCTTTGCTCATTTCTGTGCTTCAACATTGGCGTCTACCCCTACCAGAGCATTGTACCTCATTCTGGAGTGGGAGAAATCAGATCTGGAGAGGTGGCGTGCTTATTTGCTTGTTTTCACCATTTCCGGCTGTCAAATGAGCAATTTCTTTAATTAAATAATCTGGAGCTATTCTGGTATGTGTATCATTTGCAATCTATTTGTTACAATAAAATAATGCAATCTACACTTTCATTCTGAAGCAAATAGTGTAAATTTACCTTTTATGAGCATTTATGATGTGCGCCCCTTCTCTTCTGTCTATCAAAAATTCTCTAAAAAACTTAAAAAACACCTAAAGACTTAAGAAAATTGGGGTTTGAAGTTGAGAGCCAGCAGGGCTCATCACAGTTGCTTCTTCAACAGATGATGGACAATTAAGATCTCCTCTTCAATACCACTCTTCCTCTTGAATTTATCTCCCTTGAATGATCTCCAAATATCTTCATATATTTTCTTTTTCAATTCTTCATACAATGCTGCTTTAATGAATTGATACAATCACTTCCATATGTATTCCTTTTAGATCTGCTTATACTTCTTTCAAGTCTGCATACTCATACTCTCTTAGATCTGCATATACATCTTTTAACTTTGCTCATAAATCTCCATAAACTGCTTTAGATCTGCTATTATATCTTCTTCACACAAAACTACTGGTGTAGCATGCATTTAAATTTCCTTAGACAAATCTACTAAACTATCCTTAATGGATCTGCTCAAATATCCTTTATAGACCTCCTGTTATATCCTTCATAGATCTGCTGTTATAACCTTCATGGATCTGCTGTTATAAGTCTGCTGGTGTATATATGATATATCTTTCTATTCCACACATGCTTGAGTAAAACTCCTTAATATTTATTCTTCATACATCTCACTCCTATATGTTCTTCATACAAATCTGCCTTATATTTTTGTTCATACAGATGTGTTGGTGTTTATATGATAGATCTTGTAATCTCCACATTCACTCTTCTCCACAAACCTCATTCACATATTATATCTTTTTTCTCTCATGAATAGATGCATCTCTTTCAAAATAGAGACAACCTTTCAAAAGGTTATGTCCTTTTAAATAATCATAATTTCTCTTTATTAATTTCTGACTTTTCAAAACAGATCACTTCACTTTGTAAATAAGAATAGTCACTATTTATATCTTATGCCTTCAATGAAGAGATGTATCTCTTTGAAAAGAGATGTCCAATTAGGAAACATAACTCTTTGTTATGCTAATCACTGCCCTTTGTTAGCCATAAATGCTATGTCCATAATAAACTTTTATTACTGCCTTCTTACGATTAATTGCAGCCTTCTAAATCATTGCCTTTTGTTAATCGTAATTTCTCCCTTTAAATCTTATTCACTGCTTTTCATAAAATGATTCAAATTATAATCGCTGCACTTTTCTTATAGGAATCGTTGCCTCCCTTTTTTTGTCTTATTCAACTTTTGTCTGACTCACTGCTTTGTCTTTATTTGCTTTAAGATAATTTAATTTTCTTTAGTCAGCGCTAATCACATCTTTTATGCTGAAGACGTTTCTATAAGAAATCGCATCATTTCATGAATGAGACATATCTTGTCATTTCAAAACAGAATCACATCTTTTCAAGAGTAAATCATATCATTTAGCAATTTCTCAAAAAACTAAATCGTGGCTTTTCATATTATTTAGTTAGCATTTTGATTTACTTAACTGTTCTTTAATAAATCGATTTAGCTTATGAGCTTTACCTTCAGATTTTTGAATCGATTTATTCATATGCTGTTTTTTTCCTTCTTTAAATCTGTTTATCCTCTTTGGTCATTTATTCCATTGCATCCAAATGATTATATTGCTGCTTGTCATTGGTGACTTGATGGCCTTTAATAGTTAATGCTGTCCAAAAGCAACTCGATGAGAACTTTGGGCTTCCATTGATATCACTGTTGCTCTAGTGTATTCCCCTCTTCATAAGAGACATGATATATTCAAGTCTACATTGATTTATGTATTTGGCTTTAAATTACCATTGAATGTCTATGGTTAACCCATATGTTTCTCTACAAAGAAGTCAGCTTCACTCAAACAAGTTTAAACTTCATTTTAATCATCCATATATCAATGATATCACACTTAGACAATGCATCTCTTTCTCGACATCAATGACGCAATTCTAACAATCTCTTATATGCCTTTGACATCAATGACAACATTTCCAACATAACCATCATGGGCAAAGAATACACCACTATCACCTCAACATTTCTACCACAAGGGGAATAGGCCTTCATAGAGAGAATACGAGTAACCTTTGCAACTATGAAGGATGCCAATTGCCAAGATAGAGAAAGCTCACCACAACCCCACAAATAGGCCACTTGACAATGCTTAAGCATGCCATGGAAAAGGCAAATGAGAATGTGGCAAACCCAAATATTTGAGGTACAACCATCACAACACCATTAAAAACCAGGTCTAAACCAACTTTACCATTGCCATAGAAATCATGAGGGGAAGGAGGAACCACTTCAACATAGAATCATATATTTAGTATATGTAGCCACTACAAGGCAAGGGGAAGCATTGCATAAAGAAAAGTTCAACACATCGGAAACAACAAAGATAATCCATTTGAATATATTGTCTTTCTAGTGAAAATGACAACATGAGAAACATGTGTGGAATCAATAACGAGAAATAACAAGTCACTTGGAATCACAACATGGCAACATGGGGTACCACAACATAAAATATGGTGCCACAATACCATTGGAAAGGGAGCAAGGGTAGTAGAACAAATTTACAAGGCAACACCATAGGGGACGATAACATACTTATAGAACTTTGTGGTGGGATAATACACAATATAAGACCTATTAAAGACATTTAAGTGAATAAAAAATTGCACCATTAAGGACAAATACTAGATTAGGTCAAGAAATTGGGATAAGCATATTGAGATCCACATGCACTTCATTCACCAACTCATCCAGGACGGTGTTTTGAGTTTCAAGTATTTTCCTATTGAGGAGCAAGTTGTGGACATCTTCACTAAACCTTTGGAATCACCTCATTATCTTCACTTATGATTGATGTTTGGGGGAAGGAAGTTGTCCTTGGTGTTAATGTTTTGTAGTGGTGGGAGATATTTTCTCCTAAATATAATTAACTCAAGGCAGGTCGGCCTTTGTTTTATAAATAAAATTTGTATTTTTCGAGGTCGGCTCTAGAAAGGAGGTCGCCTAACTTGGTATTTAAAGGGGATAGAGTCCTCTCATTTGATCATCAATTCATCCAATTCCAATTCGCACTATTCAGTAGCAGTTCGCCTTCTAAGCAGCAGATCCGATTCTAGAAGAAGTGTTATTATTTAGTGCATTCAAGATTCGTTTCAAGGAGAAGTGACATTACTTATTGTATGAGACTCGGCCTATTCTAGGGCCTGATTTTGTGTGCAATTTCTGCACTTATTCTTCTGATTTATTAGAGAATATTTTGCTGGGTTTTTCTCCCTCGAGTAGGAGGGTTTTCCTAGGGTAAAATACTGAGTTCATTGTTCTATGTGTTGAGTTTTTCTGCTTATTGCATTTCTGATCTGAAAACTAACATGGTATCAGAGCGGGTTTAGGGAAGATTTGATCAGATTTGACTAAGCATCCATTCATTGAATATTAATTAGACTTCTAGAGCAGATCTATAGCAGATGAAGAGCAGATTTATAAGGCATTCTATGAGGCAAATCGGACCAGCACAAGATTTTTGGTGAAGAAATCTTGTAAGGAAAATCATATCAGCATAGAGCGAATTTGTGAAGACATTCCTTGAGGTGAATCATGCTAGTATAGAAGTGATTTGTATGAAGCAATTCACATCATTATCTGGAGTAGATTTTGTGCAGTCACTGTGTCTAATTTGGAGCAGTTTTTTAGCAGAATGTGGGGCAGATCTTGTGTCTATTTTAGAGAAAGTTTTGGAGCAAAAATCAGACATATTTTTGGGGCAGACTTATTGCAGTTTTTGTGAAGATAAGCCTCAGATTTATGAGCATATTTTGAAGATAATTATTGCAGATCTTGAAGGCGAATTATTGTAGACCTAAAGGCAAACTTTAAAGAAGTTGATTCATGGAGGCATGAATGAGCTATGTGTGGGCCACATCACTTGGAGGAGAAAATGAAGATTGAAGGAAAGGATGAGCACTTGAAAGAAGTCCTCTACCTCACACAACTTCAAAAGTTTCAAAGGACCATGCCTATGATGGAGGATGTCTACTTGCAGCACCTTATGGATAATGACCATCTCTCCAAAATGTGTGAGTGTTACAGGGAACATCATCGGGCGAAGAGGATGGTTGTCGGGAGGAGAAAAATGGCTGCAACAAAATCAACAAAGTTAAGTTCTTTTATGTATCATTCCTTTAATTGTTCTATCTAATGATATTTGCTAGATGACTACATGTTTCACTTGTGTCGGGGTAGTTTGATTTTATGAACTATCGCTAATCTCTTTAAAAATGTAGGATGAATCGAGGAGCAAAAGGATGATGGATTAATTATCAAAGATTGCATAAGGAATTCAAAGGAAGAGCTTGAGGCATCCGGTGAGGAAGTCATGCCGGTTGGAGAAATGAACAAACATGGAGACATAGCTTGCAACCATGGGATTGAGTTGGTGGCACATAACTCTCTAGAGACATCTCTCGAGGGCACAAGGTTGGGTCATCCTTGGATGGAGAGTTTGCATCAGCAAAGAAGATTGAGAAGGATGAAGACACTAAACAACGGTACGACAAAAATCCTGTCCTCCTGATTTGGAACAGCAGTCTATGGTTCTTGCATGGTCAACTATTGGCAGCCCTAGAAAGAATTGTGGAAAACAGTGAGGTTCCTATCGAAGATCATTGTAGAAGACATGCTAATTGAGAGTTGTGAAAGCAAAACAGTTTCGGTTCCTTGTGAGTTGGGTAAAACAATGACATGTCCGGGAAGAGGACTAAGGTTCTGAGATCCATCAATGGAGGGGAGTTCACTTTCAGAGGATTTTTTTGTAATCTGTATTGAGGTAGGGATCAAGAGGGAGTTTTGTGTTCAACAAAATGGAGTCCTATGTCTCGAGGAACTGGAGTGACTCATTGAGAAGAAGTGAAGGTGTCAGCTAAGTGGATTGCAGTGTTGCAAGGACAGATGCTAAGTCTTTAGAAGGCCTCTTCAGTTGTAGAGAACGAAATTGCATGAGGCAGTCAACCTTGTTTTGACATTGGTAGCACCGCCAACCTATTCAGAATAGGGTGATCTGGGATGAGGTCGAGGAGGACAGTCTTGGACTCTCGCAAGTCAGTAGTGCCGGAGGTGTGCGTTGGAAACCGTTCCTCTAAGGCAAGCATTGTAGGCAATCTTGGACGAGGAGGTCAGGAGGTTGATGCAAGTACTTGGAGCTTCAGAGGGAGTCACATCATCATGAAGATTTGTTGTAATGTATATTTCTCTGAGACGGAGAAATATGAGGTGAAAGCCCTTATAGTGTATATTTCTCTAAGACAGAGAAATATGAGGTGAAAGCCCTTCTAGTGTATGTTTCTCTGAGACGTAGAAATATGAGGTGAAAGCCCTTGTAGTGTATATTTCTTTGAGACGGAGAAATATGAGGTGAAAGCCCTTATAGTGTATATTTCTCTGAGACAGAGAAATATGAGGTGAAAGCCCTTGTAGTGTATATTTCTTTGAGATTGAGAAATATGAGGTGCGAGCCCTTGTATATCTCTAAGACTGAGATGTATTTTTCCACAAATGGGTGTAGCCATTGTGGACGTCATGTTGAGAGACTCCATGATGAGCCCTTGTACATCTCTGAGACTGAGATGTGTTTTTCCACAAATGGGTGTAGCCATTGTGGACGTCATGTTGAGAGACTCCATGATGAGTGTTAAGACCCAATTCTGCGTAAATTAAAAACTTTCCAATTTTCACTTAAAACATGTAAAAGTAACATATAACAAAGATATTACAATAAATTTCTTCCTTTCTTTATTGATAAACATGTACAAGTTACAATATGTTTCCTCATGAATTTCATTTTCATTGCAAATATAAATCAGAGTTAAAAAGGAATACAGTTACATACATAGCTCGTAAGCTTTTGCACAAATAGAAGTAAGAAGGTCCAGGAATCCGTCCTTTCAAATCTTGGTACATCGGCCGCTTGTGGAGGAGAAACATCACTTTTCCGCCAACCACGGACTTATAATGCGGTCCCCCGCACGATCATTTTGCAATGAACGGCCCTCCCTTCGAAGAAGAGATTGGTAGGGTATCCTTTAACGATTACCAACTGAGCATAGTGCTGTGTCCTACTCAACTAGAACCTTGCTATTTCACAATCTCGATCTAGTACTCGGATCACAATGAACTGACAGTGTAGTCTCAACTATCTCACATCTAGGTGGATGTCGTACCTTTCACTACTTTGGCCAAAGTATTCTCATTCAGTACTTCGAATGAAGGTCATCTATCATAAACACTACTCAGGGCCGATTTGACTTAAGGCTTCCTTACTCTACGCATAGGTTTGTCTTTCAATGGGTGAATCCGTCATCCCAGACATCCTACAATCATACGAACCTACTAGAAATGAAAACAGTATTCAAGTGTCTTGTATCAATCCTCCTAACTAGGAACTCTTTATCCTAGGAGTACTTTAACTTGTCTCAGTTATCCTAATAACTTAAGCTAAAAGACTTCACTTGATTCTGCCATCATCTCGATCCTAGTAGATAATAAGTACATCTACGTATTCTCCATATATAGAGATCATACACAACATGCAATAACCATTTAAAATGCAAGTAAATCCTTCCCTTTTACCTTTTTCTATTATTTCTTTTTAATGCAAGATAAATAATCTAATCCTTTAAACTCTTAACCCAAATAATCCCTTTTTTTACAATTTCCCATAATCATTGAATCCTTTACACATTTTCTCCTTTAATGCATTGCTTTATTCATCGAATTGGTTCTTTCCTATTAAAGCTAATTGAAAGCAACGATCACAAGACGCAAAATAAACAACACTTTAACAAAGGTTATATAATAGGAAGATTCATGCCTGATTTTAAAGCTTCTCCTCCCAGACTTGCTCTTTTAAATTCTTCTTCAAATAAGCTTCCCGAGTTTCAGCTAAATATGGCTTCTTTAAATGAAAGTATTTCACTCTATAGTGAGCTCCTATATCTCTTCTCACAGACGTGTTTTCACCACTCAATTCCTTCTCAGCAATACAAATTCCTCACTTTAAACTCAAAATGACTTAATTCACTGTGACTGGTAAATGCTGGAATAATTTACTGTGCCTATCAAACTCAGCAATACAGGAAAACTCAGGTAGTATAATAAAATGGGTATGGAATGAAAATAGTAAACTCAGATTGCTCTCAAAGGCGTGTTTACAATGAATGGAAGGGCGTCATTATATAGGGCCCGAAATACAACCGATTCCCACTTATGTAGGCATGCAGATTGACAACAAGTGCCCAGAAATGATACTTGGCAAGTGTTTAGACCATAGGTCATCTTTCAAAAGAGTGATTCGACCTTTATAGCGCCAGCAATTGAAGAAATTTTCAACTTTAATCATTATCCCTTTAACAAACTTCACATGGCGAATTTCCAAGGTCGACAGCTCAACGCGTTTACAGATTTTAGGTTATTTTGTAGCAATAAATCAGGAGGTTTCATTCCAGATGAAAAGGTCAAGGCTTAAAATGTTCCCACGTCGTTATTTCTGCCATGAAATTAGTATTCGACCATTTATCAATGACCCGTTCTTTGCCCACGCGCTTCAGACGCATTTTTCTTCCTGCGCGCATCTTCCTCACGCGATTTTCATGAAAACGTTTTTCATTTTGTTTTATTTTCTCTTTCATAGTTTCAGCATAGTTTTAAAACGAAATTTATATTTATTTTATGCCTTAAAGAGGTGTCATTATTTAAAAATGAAATCTTCAATTATTTTCTATTCGAATTTGCTCTTCACAAATTAATACGTTTTAAATAAAGCTTTAAAATAAGACTTCATTTAAAACTAATTTAATACTTTTACCATGATATTAAATATTACTCAAGGTATTATTTACTTAATTTCCAAATCCTTTGATTTATATATTTAATATATAAATATATATTTCCGTTATAAAAATATTTACTTTAATACATATGTATGTGTATATAAATATTTAAATATTTATATTTAAATATATTAGATTATATATACATACATATATATTTAGTAATATTATAATATAAATATATATTAATATACGATTAAATATATAAATATTTACATATTTAAATATTTACACTTATACGTACTAAACGTTAAACATGTATATTGCGAGCCAGTCAGCGTACTTTCAGTATACATTTTACGTCATTGTGTAAATATGTAAATATGTAAATCCCAAGCAAATATAATAATAATAGCATCGTTATACACAGGCGATAGGTAACGTGAGTAGGTATATACATGTATATCCTGTATGCATATGTGTTTGTATACCATGTCGATACATACGTATGGCATATCCATCTGCCAAGCATACGTATGTATCGATATGTATATACATATGGATATGTGTACATGACATACATGTATACACGTACTTGCCTGACCTATCCATTCATATTCTCACACATGATTAAAACACAACAAGTCAGACATAAGTAATCATCATTCAGATAGCACAAAGAAGTAACCAGATTCCCTAAGCCTATGGATGACTTACCGTTGTCTCGACAAACAGACTTGGCTTACTCATTCTATAGTATGTGTGTGTATGCTCAATTTGGTAATCGTTACTGTTTACCCGACCAAGTTCCTCCCCGAATGATGTCTCTCCTCTGTCCGGAGGAACAGTCTTCATACCTGCACATCATGACATGACACCGGCAGTTATATGCTCATAACAAGGTAAAAACATCTCACAAGTTAGAATAACATTATTCCATAATTGTATGCAACGTTTAATCAAGACTAAATTATTTAGAAGTAGCAATCAAATGAAACCATCATTTAAACAAGACTCATTCATTTAATAACGAGATCAACCATGTTTTATTCATCATCAAGATTCAAGCATTACAATCAATTGCCCTATACAATAGTAGCTATAATATCGGGATGTAACAATGAGGATACTTGAAAATACCTCCCTAGCTAAGAGGGAGTGTTAGTGTTTTGTAGCGGCGGGAGATATTTTCTCCTAAATATAATTAACTCAAGGAAGGTCAGCCTTTGCTTTATAAATAATTTTTTTATTTTTCTAGGTCGTCCCTAGAAAGGAGGTCGCCTAGCTTGTTATTTAAAGGGGATAGAGTCCTCTCATTTGATCATCCATTCATCCAATTCCAATTCGCAGTATTCAGCAGCAGTTCGCCTTCTAAGCAGCAGATCCAATTCTAGAAGAAGTGTTATTATTTAGTGCATTCAAGATTCACTTCAAGGAGAAGTGACATTACTTATTGTATGAGACTCGGCCTATTCTAGGGCCTGATTTTGTGTGTAATTTCTGCACTTATTCTTCTGATTTATAAGAGAATATTTTGTTGGGTTTTTCTCCCTCGAGTAGGAGGGTTTTCCCAGGGTAAAATACTGAGTTCATTGTTCTATGTGTTGAGTTTTTCTGCTTATTGCATTTCTAATATGAAAACTAACACTTGGGGGCTCATCTTGAATCCTCCTTCCTTCACTTGTACATATTTCTTTTCATATTTTCCCTCTTTCAGGGAGGATTTTTTTCCTATCGGTTTTTCTCCTTCCTGATTGTAAGAGATCTTTTGTTCATGGGTAATGTTGTGACCTTTTTCACACATCGCCCCATTCAAAATGGGGACCCCCCTAAATTTTGCTCCATTCCGGTCTCTTGGCTTGGGTTTTTCTCTCTCTCCTTCTCTGTCTCTTTTCTGATGTCTGCCTTTCGAGGATTGTGCCCGTCTCTGAGCTTAAGCGTAAAATTGACCAAGTCTGAAAATTAGGGTTTTATCTTTCCTGGTCAGTCCGAAGCCGGATAGGGTGAATAAATTGAAAATTGAGCTTAACATTGTTGTCAGTGTGCTTCCTGCAGGCTCTCAACAAGTTTTCATCAAATTCTGAGGTACTTACTATTTTTAGTAAGTGTGAAATTACAGGCAATCTGTCAGCATTTTTGATATTCTGACAGTCACACTGCATTCAGAGCGCCTCAGACTACTCGTTGCAAAATTTGAGCGAAAACAGGCAACTTACTATTTTTAGCAGTTCAGCTTCCCGGACAAATTTTAGGGCTCAGATGCAGAGTTTTTCTTTGCATGTTGGCATATTCCTTCTGGGTTTTTCGAGAGCTTCACAATGGTGTGACATGCAAATGAAGATAACCACTCAGTAAGGAACTTGCTATTTATAGCAGGTGTGTCCCGGCAACCGCTTCCCAGCAGTTCAGAATCGCGAGCTGATCGCAGTGCCACAAAAACGAGAGCAAACAGAGATCATTTGATATGCATGCAGAGCGAATTAGGGTTTCCAGCTTCGGGACCCAAAAAGAAGGGCAAAAAGTCAGAATTTTCAAAAACCGATGTAAACCATCGCGATCAGCATCCTTCAGGCTATCTGCTGGTAAAATTTCAAGTCAAACGGAGCACTTACTATTTATAGTAAGTCAATTTGGAAACTGGCTAAAAATAGTAAATCAGGCGCATGCGTCAATGTCAGCCGACAGGTCACGTGGTGAGGAGCGCCTCATTCAGATTTCAAGTCAATCGAAGCTATCAGAAACAAGAGGTTACTATTTATAGTAAACCACCTTCAGAAATGGGCTAAAAATAGCAGGGTGACTAAAAATGGCAGTGTCGACAGAACAACAAGGTCATGAGGATGCAGTGTGCAAAATTTCAAGTCGTTCTGAGCTTCAGAGATGCAAAATCAGAGGACTTACTATAAATAGCAGGGCATGAAATACTGGCGAAAAACGAGAAAAAATTCTAAGGCTGGAACTTCATCTAGTAGACATGGCAAAATGCGCCCAGTTGATGAGGAGGCATGAAAATTTCTAAGAATGAAGCTCGTCCCTCACCTAGGCCAAAATGCGCCCAAGGAGAAGAAAGTCAAAGAAAAGTCAATGATTTTTATCCTATAGGCATAGTGAAATGCGCCCACCTTGAAGAAGGAAAGTTAAAAAATTTTCTAAGTGTGGATATCCTCCTCACCCCTCAAAATGCGCCCATCCTCTTCACAGGCCAAAATGCGCCCAAAGCAAATGGGTCAAAGGGAAGTCAAACAAGCTCATCCTCCTCCATAGGCAAAATGCGCCCAAAAGCATGCATGTCAAGACGAAAGCGAGGAAGGTGAAGAGTCACTCCAAGGCGTTGTTATAAGTTTCATCCACCAGCTATGTCAAAATGCGCCCAAGAGGGAGTGAGTCAACAAGTCAACAATTCTTATCCACTAGCTAGGCTGAAATGCGCCCAAATTGCAAGAGAGTCAAAGTGGTCAAACGAGTTCATCCTCCTCAAGGGGTGAAATGCGCCCAAACAAGGTCAAGTGAAGACAAAAAAATGGAATGTGAAGAGTCATCCTCCTTGCATGTCTAAATGCGCCCAAGTTAGGATGGTAAAAGTAAACAAAGGTGGTAAATGAGGTGAAAGGTGATTAAAAGACACTTCATGGCGTGGTGAATGCAAGGTGATAAGTGTTGTAAGTGTTAGAGAATATTGCCAAAGGGTGGAAATAAAGTGCTAAGGCGTGATTTTAAATTCTTCTAAGTATGATATGCGCCTAAGGTGGTGAGTAAGGAATTTCCTCTAAGGCGTTGGAGCTTCAAAAGTGTTTTTCAATGTGGAGTAAAATGCAAGTGGCAAGATTGAATAAAAATTTTAAGGCGAAAATTTCCAAGGCAAAATTTCCCCAAGAGATGATTTAAAATTTTCTAAGGCAAAATATTTTCTCCCTTAGAAAATACGCCTAGAGCTCAGGGTGGTGAAATTTTCCTTCGTGAAGCACGAGCAAATTTTCTCAGTGATGAAGTCAGAAAATGATAATGCAGGATGAATTCAAATTTCTCACGTTGGAGCAACATAGGATGATCACAGGCGAAGAATGAATTTAATTGATGAAATAATATTTTCTAAGGTTCAAAATTCAAAAATTAAATGAACCCGTTCGTTGGGTACCCATGGATTCGAAGCATTCTAAAGAAAATTTTCTTCTGGGTACTGAACATTTGCGATGATAGATGGATTTCCAAGTCTTCCGCACTTCGCCAACACTTTTTCAGTGAAGAATTTAATCAGTGCTCAAATTGTGAATTTTCCTAAGGGAAAATTTAAAATTCTCTAAGGCAAATTTGAATAAAATGTGTTTTCAGAATAAATTTCTCTGAATGATGAATTCGAAATGAGTTGCCTAGATGATTTTGATTGAATTCTTCGAAGATGAATTTTCCAGAGATGATGAAGAGTTAAATTCGAATTCAAATGACAGAGCTCCGGCTGGTGAATTAAAAAAGATGGATTTAAATTAAATTTTTTCGAAAATAAATTCAAAGATGCCAGTCAAAGTCAAGTTTCTAGAAGAACAAGATTCCTGACGTCGAGAGACAAGTGTCAGGAATATCAGAGAGGGAAAATTCGAATTCTTGAAGTGGAGTAGTGGAAATTAAATGTACTGGCTATAATTGGCTTCTTCTAGAATTCGAATTTTGGCTATAAAATGAAGAAGTTTCTCACTTATTTTTCACAGTTGAAGAAGTCGAATTTGCTCTGAAGTTTGTTGCTGAGTGTTGCTGAGGCTTGAAGAGTTCGAAGTTTTGCTAAGGACTGGAATTTGCTGAAGTTTAAATTTGAAGTTGCTGAGACTGCAGAAGAAGGACGCCTTGGGTTGCCAATGCAAGTGTTGAAAGTTCGAATTTTGTTGAAACCAAAAGGGACGCACTTGCTGGTTGCTGATTGAGTTTGCTGATTGCTAAGAGCTTGAGTTGTGTTGAAGATTTGGATTTGTTGATGCTAAGAGGGGCGCCTTGAAGTGAAGGTATTTCAAATTGTCTAAAAGGTGCGAACTTGCTGATTGAGATTCAAAGTTGCTGAGAGTTTTAAAAGTACGAATTTGCTGATTGCTGATTGCTGGTGAAATACGAATTTATAGAAGTTCAAGTTGCAGATTGAAGTTGCTAAGGCTGAAGCTTACTTGGAAATTTTTCTAAGTGTTGAGGCTCGAATTTATTGGAGAAGAAGCTGAGATGGCTGAGGCAAGGGCGACTGGCAAGGACAATGGTGCATCCAGGCAAGCTGTGAACAAGAAGTTGAGCAAGACATTCATGCCAGAATCGAAATTTATTTCAAAGTTGGGCAAGTTGACAGACACCAACTTGGGCTCCGTCAACCTAGAGACCTTCAAGAACAGAATGTTGGGAATTGGAAGTCATCGGCCTTCGACCACTTCGCACAATATTGTTCGAAGCGGGTTATATGCAGCTGCTGGTTTTCCACCAGCCATTCAGTGCTCGGAGCTGATGATGGAGTGCGCCAATTATTACGACAAGGATCACAGATCGATCATGTCACCTGATGGCCAAGTGCTAGCCAATCTTACTCCAGCGGCCATTGGTGAAGCTTTCGGGATCCCGGTGCACAGAAACATGGTTTACAAATCCAGAGAGCGAGCGGAGCGAATGTACGCTTCTGCTTTCGAGAGATGCACGGAGACGATCAACACTCATTGGATGAGCACTCCCAAGCCTTCTCGTACAAAGCTGCCGAAGCAAATCATAGCAGAGGACTTGAAGCAAGAATATTGTGACCTCATCATGATGTTGAGCAGGGTTGGCGGTTGCCCACAGTCATTTATTTTCGAGCCTTGGATGTTTTATTACATCAACCTCGTGCTGGAAGGGAAAGATTATGTCAATTGGGCCGAGATGATCAGTGATAATTTGCACGAGCAGCTCCTAGGCCTCCGAAGGACGAAGACATTTTACATGAGCTCTTACATCATCTATATGTTGGCACGTATGACGAAGTACAGAGGGATTTCTTACAAGGAGCCTGTCGGTTGTGGCTCTCACTAGTTCAAAATCTATGACGCTTGTCCGCAATTGCACCTGGCGAGTACTACTCATTACAAGCGTGTCAACGATTCCTTCACCATGTATATCACGAGACTGCTTCAAGAGCGGTTACATCACAGAATCTCGAGGGAGGCCCAAGAGTTGATTGAAAGGTATGGGTGCGGGTTCATACAGTTTCCAAGGTTTTCTTATATTAGGCTGCAAGGTTTTTCATCGTACCCATATAGGTTGCCTAAGTACCCAACAAATAGAATTTTAATGTTAGAAATATCTAGGCAATTGCTTGCCTATGATAAGATTCAGAAGAAAAAGAAGAAGGGAGGGGTAGAATTTCCAGTTGTCATGGGCAACTCGGATGAAGTGTGTCCTTCCATACAGGCAGCTAGAGAAGCTGATAGTGAGCTTCAATTTTATCATTTCTCATATCACACCAGCCGACAGCACTACGATCCTCATCATAACATCAAATGGGTACTGTCAGAGGAGTTTAAACATAAGGCCACCATTAAGGATTATTGGGCTGATGCAGCAGATGAGATTGAAGTAAGGAAAAGGATGTTCTCTCGGTTGCCGATTACTTTGATCAGGGAGTGCGAAGTGGTGCCGGTTCCAGACCAGGTGAACGAAGACATGGATGTTGTCCATCCGGACTATGCAGCAGTTAGAGATACTCCACTTCCACCTCCAGATTGGTCAGAGCCTGAGGTTGCAGACTTGGACACACTTTCTATTCCTGTCCTGACATTCACTAGGGCATGGGTTGATAGGCGTGTAAGCGGGTTGATAGGCGTGTAAGCAGGTTGAAGAGTAGGTCAATTGCTTTGACTTACAATATGATGGGAGATCACAGGACGCCCACCACTGGCAGAAAGAAGCAGATTACACGAGGTCCAGAGTCCAGAAAGAAAGAGCTAGTTCGACAGGAGCCTATTCAGCCGGAGCCTCCACGAGTTGCAGTTGAAATGCCCACACCATTGGAGACACGTTCTCCAAGTATACAGGAGGTCTCTTTGTTTGCTGATCAGAGGAATGCACTGAATCAGGTGCAAGTGGTACAGGATAATATTCAGCCTCCACGGAGAGAATCGGTTGGCCAGAGCGTCAACGCACCTGTTAGGGTTGATCAGCAGGATGATGAGGGGACTATTACTGACCCTCAGTTTCAGCAGGAGTTAGAGGCGGCTTTGAATGATGATGATGATATTGTTTCAGGAGACACTCAGCCACTTGAGGACGATGAGCCTCGCCAGAATGATGTAGAGGTTGAGCAAGTTAGAGAGGTAGAGGCACAAGAACAGCAGCCCTTTGATATACAGTACGATGTGCCTGATTGGCTTAAGGATAGAATGAGAAGAAGCCCCAGCGAGGAAATTGATCCAGCAGTTGAGATGGAAGAATTTTTGAACAGGATCAGTGCACCTCCACAGAAGAAGAAAGTGAGAAAATTTTCGAAGATCTCCACGGAAGAGGATGGTTCCCGTACTCTTCACGTTGCTGTGCCACGGGTTGATTGTGACTGAAATGAAGCAGTGCCTGAGAATTATGTGGTCACGACTTTGGATTTGGGACGCCCCACTGGTGCGCAGATTGTAGAGGAGTGTGATAACTCCTATCTTGCCCTCAAAGACAGATTATTCAAGAAGGAAGGAAAGTATAAAAGATTGAAAAGAGAACACAAGGCTTTAATTGGGTATGTACAACAGTTGTCTCGTTCTCGAGGGCAGGAGATTCCAGTGATAGAGCCTCCAGCGGAGGTACCCAGAGAGTCCATCAGTGGCTTGATGGAGTTAGGAAAGATGGCACAGGAAGCAGATAAGTGGGTCACAGGGGTTCGTGCTAAGACTGAAAAGTTTATGGAGGACTTTGCTTTTGCTTTTCAGCAGGCCTCTAGTATTTTAGCACGGATGGAGGCAGTTGATCATGCTTGGGGCGATGCTTCTATCTATCAGAGTAAAGTAATCCAGCGTCTTGAGGTATTGAGACATGTGCTGTTGCGGTTGCTAGTTGATGGAGGTGTCATTTAGGAGAATGACAGATATGATTTCTCGAGATGGTATTCTTCAGCGATCACGGGGCGTGGTTTCTTCGACGCTGCACAGGCAGATTCAGCCAGGGTACATAAAGCTATGGCCAATATTATTGATGGAGTTCAGAATACTTTTGAGGCCATATTTGCTAGGCGGCTGAATCCAGATGAAGTTAATGTTGATAATTTGAGGGGTAGGTTGGTGCCTTTCTTTTCAGATGTTAAGACCTTTGTACAGGATGATTTCGAGAACACTTCTACTTTCTCTGCCTTGATCCAGAGCACACAAGATTCCTTGGTTGCTTGGAGAAAATCTTTTACGAGGCATGAGCATTCAGTCACAGTGTTAGAGTTTCAGTTAGATTGCATTCCGCCCATTTCAGTTCAGGAAGTTGAGGCTGTACTTGGCAGGTTCGTTGAGTTTGTAGTTAGAGAGAAGGCAAGTGGGAATGCACTACTGGACGAGGATCTTCTAGAAGACTGATTGTGGGCATTTATTGCCTTTACTATTTTGGGAGTGAGTGGGAATCTTTGATTCATTTAATGTACCACTCCCTATTCTGGCAGTTTTTAGGGTTAGGGCTGAGGTGGCACGATTCTGGCCACTCTATTGATTGTAACCCTAGCCGTCTTTTGGACTGGGCTAGCTATATAAAGGGGGAGTCCCCCTCATTTGTAACACAGTAGAGATTAGACAGTAGTATTGGACATTAGCATTAGAGCTAGAGACTAGAGAGTAGAGCATTATAGACATTTTGCATAGTGTGGAGAAGAAAGAAAGTTTTCCCTTTGAAAACTTTTGTGGAGATTGTTGTGTAACACTTTTCATGATAATAGATCTTTTCATTGATGGTGGAATTCGTCTTGTCATGAATAGCTAGCAAGGTCTCTTCTTCCTTTCGTATCCAAGTAGCGTAATTTTCATGCAAGTAGTGTACTTTGATGTGTGGTGTTTTATTGAGGTAGCTTCACTTTATTCCATACCACTAGCAACTTGTTGATGATAAGTTCGCCTTGCGTGGTCCACTGGAAATTATCTTGAGTCTAACTTCGATTGTGGTTTGTATGCTTATATGCGTCGTTGTGATGGTGTACGTATGCTAAATCATAATTTGAACATCCTTTGCTATCCCTTTGAAGATTGCACCAATTTTACCGAGGCTGTCCGATGCGAGGCTAGGTGAAATTTGGTTGAAGTCTACTAAAACGAAGCTCCACATATCCTGCATTTAGAATAGAACATAAGTTTCTTAGGCCCTCTACTCTTTACTTTCCGCATATTTCTGATTAGTTTTAGGAAAACGAACCACATTGCTAAATCATACACGCAAGAATCCCCTTCAAATCATACACGGACTGTTAACTGCAAGAAGTCTGAACAATTGTGTAAGTCCCCTCGTAAGAACACAGCAATACACATCAACCAAACTGGGTCTATTCGCATTAAAGGAACCTTGGAGTTGAAAGCATGAACTCACTCGCAATCTTAGCATGCTGAATACTTTGTTCAAGAGAGAATAGAGTATCCATTGGGAAACTTTGTTCTGTGTTGGTGCGGTCTCAAAAACCACGTCAATAGGTAACTCATCAAGCCTTGTTGCAAGACCTATCTTTAATCTTTTTGCTCTTTTCTTTTTATCCTCCCTAAGTTGCACTTAGGGGGGTGTTGGTGTGAATGGGGTGTACTAACCTACTTCCCTTTTAGGTCCTTTCCACTCCTTGTTTGTTAAGTTTATTTAGGGCATTTATTTTTTGTGTTTCAAGTCATGAGATAATGACACTCATCATGATCTCATGTTGTCCAGTGTCTTACCCTTGTCTAAGGGTCCTCTATGCACATTTCATTCCAGTGTATTATATACTATTGTATGAGTGTTGTTATAGCATTTTCATTGCTTGTCTTGTGTGTGGAAGGTTATTTTGGTGTTGTAGATGATTGTTACTCCTATGAGTCCTTTGAGTGACTTCAACATAAAGAAGGGCCCACAATGGAAGAAGAAGAATTTCTTACTATTAGTGGCATGACAATATTGTTGAAGATGACAATTCTCAAGATGACGAGTTTGTCTATGTTGTCCAAACTCATGAGGAGCTTCCTCATCCAAGTTCAATTTGGTATGTGGACTCAGGTGCTATAAAGCACTTGATTGGAAGGAAGGATTGGCTCATCACTTTCAACCACACCACTTATTGAAGCAAGGTTACTCTTAGAGATGGTACCATCTATGACATTCAAGGTCTAGGTGATGTATCTTTACCACTTGGGAACCTTGTATACTTATAACTGTTCTTTATGTTCTAGGGCTCATGAAGAACTTACTGTTTGGTAGTCAACTTTTGAACTACAACTTGAAGGTTGAATTTATAATTGAGGTGGCAAGAAGCTATATCTTGTTTGAAACAAATCTAGGAGTTTAGACATTGTTGCATGCTTTTGGCATTGACAAGATGTTTGAACTTGATATTGTATGACATGACAACCAAGCCTTGGTGATCAAAGCCGATGATTTTGCCTCTCATTGGCATCAATGGCATGGCCATCTAAGCTTTGGATATTTGCTTTCACCTTAGTAGTTATCGCATGGTGACAAGTTGTCCCTTGCTAAAGAAGATTACTAATGATATTTACTTTAATTGCTTACCTAGAAAGCAACATTTAGCCCCTTTTGGATCTAATAATCATTGGACACTTAGTCCATTAGATTTAGTGTATGCCAATCTATGTAGAAAAGTGACCCTTAGTATCAACAAGTTCAAATATTTTCAACTTTTTTGGTGATCATACAAGACAAATGTGAAATGATAATTAATAATTGATATTCGTTATTTACAAAGGAGAGGAATACTCCTTATATAAAGAATTACAAGACGATATTTCTAAAAAGGAACAATCGTTAACTAAACAAAACTAAAGCAAATAACTGAAAGATGCTAAAACAAACTAAAGCAGAAACATAAGTTACTAAAAGCTAATTGAAGCAAACTAAGTTAACTAAAAGTAAACTATTGACTAACTAAAAGCTAAGATGACCATTAAATATTACAATAATACTTTAATACCCTCGCTTAATGGTCATTCAACTAACTTAATCTAAGTCTACCCATATTCTAATGGTGTTTTGACCATAATTGCATACTATGCAAACTCCTGCTCAGTATACTTTGCCACCTGAGCACTTTGCTGAGATTCTTCCTGGTTGGACTTCTCATCAGCCAACCGCTTTCTGCAATGCTTCTATATATGACCAATCTTCCCACAGTAATGGCATGTAAAAGACTTCTTGGAGCTCTTCTCCGAATTGCCTCGTCCTTTCTATTGAATGGACTTGTCTTTGCTAATGTCCTTGGCAGTAAACGCTTGCTCAACAATGGAAGACTCACTGCTGCTCCCAAAACTGCTTCCTCCACCTATCCTGCTGCAAGAGCTTGTTGCACAACTCATCAAACTTCAAGTCAACATTGGTGGATGTAATGTTGAGAGTTTCGATGAAGTGCTCGAAGGGTCGTGGCAAGCTTTTAAGCGTAATGACCACCATATCCTCTTCTTCCATCTTGCGACCAATAGCCTCCAGTTGATCGCGAATGTCTTTGATCTTTGTGAGATGATCTTGAAAAGACATTCTGTCATCCATCATAATGGAAAACAACATATTCTTCAGGAAGAAAGCCTTGCCCTTGTCTGAGGTCTCATGAAGATCCTTCAAATGCTTCCAGATCTCTGCAGTAGACTTACCAGATGGTATTTTTGGTAACATCTCATCGGTGACAGATAACTTGAGAAGCATAATTGCCTCCCTATTACCTCCATCATACTTGTCCCGATCCTTCTCCGCAGTTGTGGGATGAACTTTTGTACCTAGAACAAGTGCATCCAGACACTGGTACTCAAAGATGGTATATCCTCTGCTTCCACATGTTGTAATTCTTTCCATTGAACCTTTGGGTATTTTCCAACATGACGTTGGTCAAAGATGCCATTCCTCCCATTTTCCAAAAGTATGAAAAACGAGGTAAAGTCTGTGATCAGCTGGCACGAAACCTTGGACGGTTAGCTGGCACAAAACCCACATTTTTTTTTAAAATCATCAAAAAAGAAGGCTTAGAAAAGGCATGATTTTTTAATTTTTTTTTTAGAAAAAACCTTCAAGAACTCTAAAAAATCAAGATTTTTTTCAGCAAAGAGCAAAAAAAAAATTTTCAGTAAATTTTTTTCAAAAAGCTCTGAAAAAATAATGCAAGATTTTCTTAGAAAAAATTTCAAAAACAGAAACCACAAACAGCATCAGCCGCCGGAAATCCTAGCCGCAACTTGAAATGCAGCCAAAACCCTTAGACTGAGCACCACGAAATCACCGAAATCCACCATAGAAAATCACGGATATTCCAGTAACAACGAAACTGTTGATAAAAGAACTAAAAAAGCCTCCTAAAATTGTAGAAATCTGCACCAAAATCTCAGACATAGTCAACACCAGAGGTGGCGCGCTCAAAGAAAAGGCCCTAATTGCATTTTTTCAGACCCGTCGCCCAAGAAAATGAATAAAACGTCACGAATAGAAGACACGCATGCTCAAGAAAACCCTACGAATATGAAATAAAGTACCTTCAGTCATAAGCCACGATTTTGCTTGATGAAACTCGCGTTTTTTTAGAAGGAACAAAACTCGCGATTTTTCTAATGAAAAATGTCACGATTTCTGCTATAAAAAAACTCAAAAAAATTTGCCCTGAAGAAATTCGCAATAATCAGCAGCACAAGCCTCATAAATTTTTCCTCAAAAAAATCCTCAAAATTTCTTTCTACAAAACCCTTTAATTTTTCAGAGTAAACCCTTGATTTTAATTAAAAAATCCAGACAAAAACTTCCGATAAAATTCTCAAATTTTTTTGGGTAAAACCTTTAACATTTGATTTAAAAAAAAAAATCGAGCAAAAACATCTAAGAAATTTTAAAAATTCCTTAGGAAAACACGAATTTTCATTACTAGAACATTTGCCAAAAAATATTGAGCCTAAGCTCTGATACCATGAAATGGTAAACTAAGTGCTTTTGTACTAGCACTCTCAAGTATTGTGCAACACTTACCCAAGCGGTATACTAGCACCAAATGAGATACAAAGTTGGATGGAGTCCCAAAACACCAACTTCAGGGCTAGAACACAACATGACTTGCAGTGAGGTAAACTTGGCCATCATTAGCATAATTGTTCATAATTTTGAACCTTCAATGGTTTACGAAGCCATACAGTCAAAGCCTTGATAGGATGCTATGGATGTAAAGTATCAAGTATTCATGAGAAATAAGACATGGCAACTTATTGATCTTCCGCTAGTGAAGGCCATTGGTTGTCAATGGGTTTTGAAGATCAAATACAAGGTAAATGGTATTATAGACAAGTATAGCATGGCTTGGTGCACAACAAGAACGACTAGTTATATGGACACACCTTATGCAAGATTTGTTAATGATAGGAAATGCACATCTGGATTTGTATTATTTTTGGGATTTGGACCAATTTTTTTTGGGAAGTAAGAAGCAAAACATTATTGCTTGATCTTCTACTAAGGCAAAATATCACATAGGAGGTAGAGTTGTTTGTGAAGCGATATGGTTGTCATATACAAGAATGAATGGGAGTACTGTAGAAACACCAATGATCCTGGATAGCAACAATTAGGGTGCTTTGAAACTTGTTCTTAATCTAGTTCAGGTATTGTCACCAAATTACTTGCATGTGTGAAGCTTGAGGCATTTGGAAATTCTCTCTTGCACTCTTAAGAGTATGATGTAATAAAGGGGGGAATGTTAAGAAAATATGTTTACTACATCATAGACAAGAAAGATTATTTAGCTATTCACGTGAGTAGTTAGAGGGTTTAAATTTGTTCACTATTTTTTATATACTTGTATTTTCATATTTTGTTTTCTCTCACATAGGACTAGGTTATTGAGGGAATTTGTAATATTTGGTTTTTGTAAACCAAAGTTTGTTACACCATGAGGTGTATAAATATGTATGTAGTTCTTTGAAATAAATATATGGATGACTTCTGAAATCTCTTGATTCCATTAATGGACATAGAAGCATTTGGTCTCAATTCATAATGGCATTCCTCAAGCAAAATCATTAGAGGAGAAAGGGAGGAGGAAATATTTAGAATGAGGTCTTTTAGGAAGTAAAAACTCACCACTTAAAACAAATATCAAGACTTTGAAATAGAGTTTTGATAGAAACTGTCACCCAATGTAGGTTGATGTGCTTCATACTTGAGAGAGCACTCAATGAAATTAGAGACAACAATGAAAAATGGGATGGGAAATTGTAAACATAGGGTAAAATACAAGGATTGCAATATTGTTCCTCACAAGGAAATAGTTTTGCAACACTAACTAGGAAGCAAGTGGTATAGAAAGCAAAAATCAGTTCCTATCTAAAAATGAGGTGAGTGCCATTGGGCCAGGGATATAATACCAAAGTCTAAGAGGGAGAATTGAGAGGCATTCTCAAGAAGGAGCATCAAAATTTATGGGAGTACAAAGCAACTCAAAATCTATCCAGAGTTCCTTTTGACTCAAATAGCTGCTTGGTGTGCTATTTTGTTTCCTTGTTGAATATGCTGAAAGGAGATGGAATTAAATTTAGTTGCTAACCATTTAGCTTATTTGTTGAATGCTTCCAACTTCCAAGATGACATCGAGCACCCTTTCATTGCATTGATAATTTGTGAATCACTTCCAACAAGTATTTTCTTTGACTTAGTTGCATTCGATGTGAGCAAAGTTCAAATACCTCCAATAGGTATTTTGAAACATCCTCTATGGATATTTGCCCAATTTTTTCCAGATGTTCCACATAAAATTTGACAAACAATTTGCATGCAAACTGATTTCTATTTATCCAACAGATTATACTGAAAATCATATAATGTTAGACTGAAAAAGAGATCTGAAATTAAATATGAATATTGCCTTAAAATCTTCAGTGGAACAACAACAAAAATATCCAATCTTAGCCACAAAACTTACAGTCGGATTGGATATTTGAAGCACAAAGTGAGACACCTGAGTAATATCTCCAACAAACAGTGGGTTTCCGTCCACTGCCTCCAAGCTCGAGGGTTTCCATCCTCAAACCTGCTGAAAGCCAAAGCTTCCCAGAATTCTCCAAGAGAAAATAATAACCAAGCATAAACCAAGCATGCTGAAAGTGAGCCCTTGCAACACTTTTTATAAGCTTCTCATAAGAGCTCATTCACATTTTTTACCAATGTGGGATAAAACATAAACTTCCTTTTTTCCTTTTTGATGTCTCACGTATTTTAAAATAAGGGGCCCCTTTTACTATTCATTTTCCCACTTAACATTAGGCTCACATTAGTAAAGTTAAATAATTGGATTTAACTTTATAATTTAAACTTCTTTAATGTGCAGACGAATTAAATCAATGGAACTGAAATCATCTAACGATAATAACCAATCTTCCATTGAAAAGGCACTGTCATTGGAGATCACAACCCACCTGATGGATTACTATTAATAGCATTAATGACTAACTAAAAATAGTAAGTATGCCAAAACTGCCTTCAAACGCCTCAGATTGACTTGCAACGAAAATTGCCTAGGCCAAAAATCCTCAAGATTCCTTAAAAGCCCTGGTTAGCTTACAAAACCAAGGAGAAATAGGCTAACAACAACATCATACAATGCGAGCTAGAAAAGGGGACATTACAGTCCTCCCTTCCCGAGATTGCTTGCCCTCAAGAAAACATCAACCAACCCGCTGCTCCACCTTGATAAGAACACCATACACCACAAATTGTGAAGCAACATCATAGAATCCATAAGAGACAATGCACCAATCGTGTTAGTACTCGGATCCCAAACCAAGATGTAGAACCCACTGTAGAGATGAAAAAGAAGTTTGTCAACCAAGCACCCTTATGTAACCCTCCATGCATGTAAGACATCCAGCCAATGTGAAGATGAACCCCCATATGCCCATAAACCAGCCCAAATGGCCACCAAACTTTGCTGTCATAATTCTGATTAGAAACATAGATGATATCAAATATGTCATCAAACCAATGCCAATTAAGAAAAAATACTCCACACTCCAACTCAATCCAAAAGAATTGCCCCTCAACATTCCCATACTGCTGAATCACTGATGTAGTCAATGCAAAATCAGAAAGTGCTACATGATTCCAACTAGGACAGCCATTAGTCCATAAGAGATCGAAGACTGTGAAGTCACCAAACAACAAAGATATTGCTGCGATATCAAGAGGAACAATTAACCAATTCAAAAGTGAAGTATGTATGCCAACACTGCTCAACACAGTCAACTCTTGAGTGGCTGGCTCACTAAGAAATTCATCAACCCAAACACTATCACCATCATGGGAATGATCAACTATCTCAACTGGAGACTCTGGGTTAGGCAATTCATGTCTCTCATCATTAAAAGAATGGCAAATATCACAAATATGTTGAAAGTGAAGCTTGGCTCGTTGAGCCACAATCATAGCTTGCTTAGCTCTTTCCAACCATTTTTCGTTCAAAACTTGGGCATATTCTATATCAGTTGTATCAAAATGTATAAACTCAGTCCTATGTGTAATGTCCCCATTTTGCGAGCATCAAAGTTCGTAAGGATTAGCTTATCATTTGACCCTCGTAGGCTAACAGTTATGGATAGAGGGTCTTCTGTGGCAGTTACCGGTGATTTAGAGACATTACTCCTCAGTTGGATTCAGGTTTTGGCCTTTGCACAGGTTATTTGACTTAGTTTGGCACACTTACTATTTATAGTAAGTTACTATTTTGGGAGTCAGGGTTTCCAATATTAGCAGGGCACCTGACCAGAGCATATTTGCAGTATCGACCGTTGATTGGACCTTTGTAGTTGTTTCTAGACTCAGTGGTGTGTACTTACTATTTATAGTAAGTCAGCTATCAGGAGTTACTATCTTTGGCAGGGCATCTGATCACTCAGAGTTTGGCAAAATTGACCTTGGTTTCAGTTGGCATGGCTAATAGATGCATATTTATGGAGATATTAATATTTAATGTGCCATTAATGATTTTAATTAAAAAGGTTTATAATATAAAGTTATAAAATGACTTTATATTAAAAGGGATTATAATATAAAGTTATAAATTAACTTTATATTCGAAAGAGGCCAATGACACATTAAAAGTGTATTTAATGTTATTAAATGATTATGTGCACACAAACCAAGGTAATGAGAAGGCATTAAATGCAAATTGAAGATTATAATATTTAAATGATTTTTAAAAGCCAAAATAGGTTGATTTTCTCAAAGAGGCTATAAAAGCTTTCAAAGGGCAAAAAGAATTCATTATGATATGATTATTCAACTTTGTCTTTTATTGAGAGCTTCGAAGTTTGTGAGAAACAAGGGTTTCTGCAGATTACCAGCCATTGGAAAATGAAAACTCTTCGATGTGCAGCAATCTGAGGTTGTGAGAGATCAGCTGAAGGGTGCTATCAGAGTCGCTTCATTCAGGGGCCATACTTGTGCTTAAATTTGAAGAATTTTATTGAGGGTTTGAGCGTTGAAAGTTAATCTATTGCAGACCAAAGGTATTCATCATTGGCAGCCATTATCAAACAGGTTTCAAGCTATTTAATGTGTTGCTACAGTACCCGCGCTACAGTGCGCGTGAACAGTGCCCGTGAACAGTGCCCGCTACAGTACCGTCGCTACAGTGTGTTCGCTACAGTGCCATGTCTAAACTCTGAATGTGGGCCTTGTTAGAGGATTTTGGAGTTAATTGTTTCAGATCTTCATATATATTGAAGGTATTTCAATAGAGAATTCTGTACTATGAATTAATTGCTGGTAATGAAGCTTAAATAACAGATCTGGGTGAAATTCTTGAAGTAAATCTGGCCATACCTGTGAATTCAAGGCTGTACATAACATACCAGCAACTGTAGGGAAAAATGTGGTTTCTAGAAGCTTGGATACTTCACCATATGATCAGAAACCTAAAACCATGTTGGCTGCTGAGAGTCTTAAAACATCTGTGAAGTGTTTAGCAGTGAAAATTATTGACAGCTGGGCTCATATACCAAGAATAGTCCATATAGGGGCTAGTGTTTAGCTGTTTAGATGAGATGTTCTCAGCCTGAAGCAAACCGATTCATGTTTGAGTCTGATTTTACTACAGAAAGGGACGGCTGGTTAATAGGTTGTTGGCAGATCAACAGTAGAGTTTGCAGCAAATAAAATCAGGGAGAAGTGACATATGAGGTGGCTGTGACAACACATTTCAAAGCTGCATCCAAGTTTGTTCTGCTCCAGCCAATGCACTTGCCAGGTTTTTTATGATCTGTTATGTGTTTTGAGATAATACAAGTAATTTACATTGATAAACCTGTTAGCAAATGTATACATTGATGAAACCAAATATAATCTTTATGCCTGCAAGTTGATGTAAGGGTAGTTACTATATGTTATTTGAGTAATTTCTTCTTGTACCTCTTACATTCAATGTATGTATGCCAAAATTTCAAAAGTAATAAAACAAAGAAATATCAAGTTATCAGAAAATTACACCAATTGGTCAATAGACAGTTTGTGAGCTACTAGGGTTCATCACACTAAGACAAGAGACACCATCAAAATTACCATGTACCATACTTGCCTCTTGTAGTCCATCAGTAGGTGAAACTGTACCCTTACTTTCTTCATGATTATTAGTGGCAACATTATGAGAAAGGTGAAGTATATTACTGCTGCTCTCATACTGAAAGTTAAGACTGATTTCAACTTTTATGTCCTTGCTTTTGAGATCTTCCTTGGAATAATGAGGAAATTCCATACCATTGTGGCTTGAATCCACCTTATACCCCATAGTTATCACACACAATTTGGGTACGATGTAATAGGAGGATTCCATAACGCTAACCACCTCATGTAATAAGGTTGTTACCTCTTGATGAAAGAAAGAAGTATAACTGTCGTCATTCAAATCAGAACTGTTGTCATGTGTTTGAGTCATGATTTTGACCCCATTAAGTGCATCATCATTGAAAATTTCATGACCAACACTTGTAACCTTGTCTTCATGAGTATTCCCAAGTGTAAGGGCTACAATATCTAGAGAAGGAGGATGTAGACTATCACTGCCCCAGATCAGACTTTTGGGATCCTCTTCCATGCTTTCATTGTAATCATCAAACACCTTCCATGTTGGGTTTGTCTCATGCTCTTCCCAAGTGATTAGAGGCTCAAAGAATTCTTCATCACTAAATGTCATAAGGCTGCACGATAATTTCTTGTGTGGCTCTTCAACAATTTCATCCTCTTGTTCAGTTCCCATTCCACTTGCATTGTTATCTTACACCATTAAAGTGGCTGCCATAGAGGGCTGAAATTCTGATTTTTGTAAAGAGTGATGAGACACATTCAAATGAAGACATAGATCCACAATTTCTCTATCCTTTTTTTTTACCAACTCAACCACTATGTTTCTATCACGAAGCATGAGTAAATAGTCCTCCTTTATCAACTCTAAAGCCTCTTTGAAAGAGTACAATTGTAAATGTGAAATCCCATATCCCATTCCTTTTAATCTTTCCTCTTTTTGCGCTATCCAAATGAGGTCCTGTAGAAGCTTATGTGTAGAATCCAACCTTGACAAAGCTTGAACAATTTTATCATCCTTCACCACCAAATGATCTTGTAAATCTTCCCACACCAAAAGCTTTTGTTCTGATATTTCTTCATGTGTAGGGTATGTGTCATCATTGGAATCAACTATCACACTCGAAGATGCATTGTGATTACCCAAATAAACCACACCATCATTTTCCATATCAATCTCATGCTCTACATCAAGGGAAATTATGTTTACAATATCTCTAAGGGGCTGATCCAGGTTTGCATTATCTTCCACGTTGTGTTCAACCAAAGGAGCACCAATAGAAACCATACCTTCATATGGATTGTCAATCATAATCTCTACGTCACCCACCAAGAGACTCATGCACTCTTTTGTAGATGCCTCATAATCTCTGTCGGAACAATCTAGATGTAGGGCTAAGGCTGCTGCCATGTCCTCATTTCCACGCAACTCTTTATCATATGAAGATTCTGACAATTCATTAGAGACATCTTGAGACTCAAGCATACTCCCTTCTTGAGTTAAGCCACCCTCTTCTAAATTTGTAACCTCATTTGTTGGAATGTTTTCAACACTACTTGGCTGCAATGGTTATTTTTCCTTATCAACTCCACATATGTGATCAAATGACCAGTGTTCCTTGCAAGTGAAACAAATCTGCTCTTTCCTCATTTGGTTCTTGCTCTTTTTGGGTGATCCTGGAACCTGTATACCCAAAGAAATTAGCCCTACAACTGTCATCTATCCCTTGAACTTCCCAATTTTCTGCTCAACCAAACCTTTTGAGAAAGCATAAGTTGTGGGGGAAATACATTGCTCCTTCCTCCAAATGGCTAGCAAATTTGATTGCAATTGTTTGCAGATTTCATCATCTTCATCCACCATTAAAGACAAAATAGTTTGCATACTTGCTTTAACATTGTCTGAATGTTGTTTTCTGATTTTGGTTAAAAAACATTGAAACATTTGAAGAATCAATTTGTCACATTTGAGATCTAACATGAGGATAAATGATCTGGCTCTTGCCATAATTTCTAAAATCTTAGCCGTCTTACCAAAAGTAGGGGCTTTGACATAATGTAACCCATGTAGGCTCTCCACAATCAGCTGTAGGACGTTCTTTAGTATGTCATCATTATAGGGTGCTACTGGAGCTGTTATTCGTATGATTTCACTGTGACAAAAAGCAACTGCAAGTCTCACCTCTTCACAAGGATGTTCCATAAACTTGTGTTGGACCAAAGCGTGCATTGAGGGTTGCAAAGCCCAATTCAAAAGCCTCCAATCTGACTAGTCTACTTTGGACAAATATGTGTCTAATTCCTCCAACTTAGAGAGAACATCATTAGGAAATTTCAGGGACTTCAATTGTAATCCAATTACATAGAGCCAATAACCTACTTCCTTTTCTTTTTGCAAATCCCTTAACTGATCACCATTGAATGTATCATTGAATTCTTTTGAGGAAAAGGACACTTTTCAGATCTACCATTGTCTTCATTTTATTTATTGAACCCTTGAAAAAAACCTTGTTAAATCTGCCCTTGAATGACTGATTTTATGAGGATAGGAATTTTGTCAAATAGTTTGCTTGCAAACCATTCAACTGCTGTACTTGAATTCTTTTTGTGTTCCTCAATGTATGAGATGATAATGAAATTGCTATAGGCTTCTAATGTGCAATATTGATTTTCTTGTACTTCCAAGTGCAAGTATTTTTCTGATTTTCAATATAATATGATGACAATATGCATCTACAACCAACAGGCATTTTATCAAACAGTTGTCCTGCCAACTCCAATCTCCATTAAACTGATTACAATGCCAATCCGATTCTAATCACAAATTATTGAATTGCAAGTGAACCTGGGAATGACGTATTCTTCCAATGTCGAACTTCTTCACAAGGCTGAGAATGTTCTTTCAAACACTCCAATCACTATCTTCAGGAGCTCCAATTGCTGCGCCCAGATACAGCGAAGAATAATGATTCTCTTAAAATAGAAATTAAATATGCTCTCTACTTCAAGATCGAGCCTCCCTGAATGTATAAAAGCCGCGCTTGAATTATTCCCAAGCATGATTTTGACTCAAGCAGCTGCCGATGATTGCAAATACAAATTCTCCTCAAAAATTCGATATTCTTTAGAATAAAACGACATTCACCAAAGTCACGTCTCCTTGGAATAGAATAGCGATTTAATATTTTGGCAAGCATCGACTATTATTTCCCAATCTTGTATTTGTCTTGTCTTCAGCTTATTTCGTCTTATCTCCAGATATGTATTGGTGCCTTCACTGAGGCCCGATTCTTCTTGGGTGAGATTCGACTTTTAAGAGACAAAAAGCATACAACAAGGTAGGACCCGATAAAGGTAGGACGGGTTGTCTTTACTTCTTTTTGTTTGTATTTGTTTGTCCTGTCTGCTACTGACGGGTTTTGTCTTTTTGTAGGCCCTTTCAATATGTCTTTTCTATGTTGGAGACAAGTTATTACTTCCAAACATATAACCAAGCTGCGCTAGAATGTAGTCAGCTCTCGTTTGTCCCATGCAGCATTTGTACAAGGAGGTTCGATGATAAATATCTTACGACAACTTAATAAAATCTTCAGAATTGTTGGAAAGTATTCGAATTCTCTCCACAATGCTCGATTTGTCTTGTTCTACCAAATTTGTCTTATCCTGATGTTTGTCTTTATTTTCAAGAATTTGTCCTGTCTAGAAAAGACCCGATATCTATTTCCAATATCTCCCTCAATGAATTCGAAGCCCAGAATACATGAAATTATTTTTGCCTGTATCTGAAGCATAAATATATTAAGGCTGCGCTTTGTCTTATTCACCAAATTATTTAAATCGATTTCTTCAGAGTATGATATCAAAGGCAAGATGTTTGAATATGACCTTTACAAATTGATTTCTCCTTGTATCATAATTTGGTCTTATGACCATTAAATTATGATAATATCGAACTTGTCTTTGCCACTCATAAAAATCTCGCAGGCTGGGCAGGATTTTTAGCTTTGATACCATTGAAACATCCTCTATGGATATTTGCCCAATTTTTCCAAATGTTCCACATAAAATTTGACAAACAATTTGCATGCAAACTGATTTCTATTTATCCAACAGATTATACTGAAAATCATATAATGTTAGACTGAAAAAGAGATCTGAAATTAAATATGAATATTGCCTTAAAATCTTCAGTGGAACAACAACAAAAATATCCAATCTTAGCCACAAAACTTACAGTCGGATTGGATATTTGAAGCACAAAGTGAGACACCTGAGTAATATCTCCAACAGACAATGGGTTTCCGTCCATTGCCTCCAAGCTCGAGGTTTCCGTCCTCAAACCTGCTGAAAGCCAAAGCTTCCCAGAATTCTCCAAGAGAAAATAATAACCAAGCATAAACCAAGCATGCTGAAAGTGAGCCCTTGCAACACTTTTTATAAGCTTCTCATAAGAGCTCATTCACACTTTTAACCAATGTGGGATAAAACATAAACTTCCTTTTTGCCTTTTTGATGTCTCATGTATTTTAAAATAAGGGGCCCCTTTTACTATTCATTTTCCCACTTAACATTAGGCTCACATTAGTAAAGTTAAATAATTGGATTTAACTTTATAATTTAAACTTTATTAATGCGGAGACGAATTAAATCAATGGAACTGAAATCATCTGACGATAATAACCAATCTTCCATTGAAAAGGCATTGTCACTGGATTTCACGGCCCACCTGATGGATTACTATTAATAGTATTAATGACTTACTAAAAATAGTAAGTATGCCAAAACTGCCTCCAAACGCCCCGGATTGACCTACAATGAAAATTGCCTAGACCAAAAATCCTCAAGATTCCTTAAAAGCCCTGGTTAGCCTATGAAACCAAGGAGAAATAGGCTAACGACAACATCATATAATGTGAGCTAGAAAAGGGGACATTACATATTTGCCCTCCATATAGAGATATGAATTCTTAATGCTCACTTGTTGTGGGTCTTCCCAATCACGTATACAAAAGAGTGGAAACTTGGCCTAACCTTGTTGACCTAGTTAGAGCATAGAGGAACTTGGCTTGAACCCCTTATCACAATTTGAAGACCTTTAAGCATTGCCACGGTTTCAACATGATTATTTGTCTCCTTGTCCACATCCAATACAAAAATTTAGATTGAGTGATAGTATGAATCTTTGCAAAGGTCTCCACCTCCTTTAGGATCAAGGATACCTCATACCATGGTTGCTCAATCAAAATCTAGTTTGATTTTTTTTTTGATCAGTAATAATATAGTTTATAATTTTATTAATATCATAAAAGAGTCATTACATCTTCGAAGTGAAACACCGACACCCAACCCCTATACACCAAGCCTAAAAGCAAAAAACCCCATCCATCCTTCCATCGATTGTTAACAACAGGATTAACACCAGAATACTAGAATACATTGAAATCGCCACTAGCACCAATGACAAACTACATACATGCGTTTTTAGAGAAACTAACAATTTAGACCTATAGATTTTATACATAGCATCAATTTACAAAAAACCTACAAAATGCACATGATTTACACCTCGGCTTCAATACAACAATGACGGTTCTTCCCATCACTACCCTCGGCTCCCATCACCATTCTAGCTATTGGCTCCAGACCACCATTGCCACCTTCCCAAAAAAACACCATTCAAAACCAAACCAAAAAACTAATCCCACCAGAAAACCAAAACACCACTGCGCTCGTTAGTCATCTCCTCTATTCAGCCTCCCTCGCCGAGCCCTGCCTCTCCTTGCCGAATGTTTCTTCCTGGGGAATTGACGCAGGATGTTTGCTTCCTCATGTAATGCTGCCGCTTCCTATTGACGCAGCACTAGTTTTAAGTTCTTCCACGCTGCCAGGATTTCCAATTTGTATGCATCTCTATCTATCCTCCTTTGCCACCTCACGAAAGGAATTAGACCCTCCTTCGTGGCTTCATCCATGTCTTCTATTCCTTCGGAGACATCGTAGCCAACTCCCGGCACAACCCACTCCTGGAACGATTCCATTCCCACAAGCAAGTCCTCATCAAATAGCGAAAGCATGACCCATTTAACCACTGCAATCTCTTCATTCAACTCAAGACCCCAGGAGAAAATCATTGATGCTATGTCCACATTCAATCTCCCCCTGTGCTTCGCTTCCATGAAATGCTCCCCTAACGCCTCCAAAACCGCTTCCACCACCTCGTCATGCGAAACTTTCAGCAGGAATTTCAGCCTAAAGGCTGTCACTGGGCCAAAGAAACCTTTTTTTTGCCGCTGCGTTGAGAAACTATACATGGCTTCCATCCTTTCACAGAAGAAATTTCTCTTTCCCTGACACTTGCCTTTCCCAAATTTGTTCATTCCAAGGTCTATTGCAAAATTTAATAGCCGCCTCGCCCGTGCCAACTGTGCCATCCTACCATTTCCATTCCACCTAAAGAAACTCATTTACTTCCTTCACCGCCAACCTTACTAAACACATTTATTTCAAATGTTTGCGGGATTCTCCAAATCTCTAGGGGACTATTGTAATCCCCCTCGTCCTTGAAAAAGGACAATGATCTGACATACCTCTGTCTTCCGGCACCTAAAAAGTTCCTTCTTAAAAGGTTTAAAATCCCAAGACCATTTTACCATTGGCTCATCACTTCGCAACCACCTCCCGTTAGCGATAATGACATCACCTTCGACTTAGCCAATAGTGAGCCCCAAAACAAACCTTGCAAATAAAAAATTAAGCCACCTCATCCTCAAAACACACATGACGAAAATCTTCCACTCTTACTTCCCCAGTATCACTGAAAGAGACTGCCCAATTAGATAGGCTATCAACTTCTCCATTGCCAGCTCGACAAATGTGACTCACCTTAAACTCAACAAAAGATTCTAGTTCCTTAAAAATTAAACTGATAAAAACCTGTAAGTGCCAAGCCTTTATTCCTCCATTTATTATAGCTTGGGTGACAACCATCGAGTTCCCCTCTAAATGAAGCTTCCTGGCTCCCATTGCTCGAGCCAAATGAATAGCCAATAAAGCAGCCTTTGCTTCAGCGACATTGTTTGTTCCCTCATCTAGTTTCTTCGCCCCAATGGCAATCGTGTTCCCCAGACTGTCTTGCACAATTGCTCCTGCACCAGAGAGCCCCAGGTTGCCCTTGGCAGCCCCGTCAAAATTAGCCTTGTGCCATCCTTTCGACGAAACCACAACATCAGCCCCCATCCTCTTCACAGGAAGATCTTCCTCTAACTTTGAAGGCCTAACCTTGAATCCCGACCATGCTCTTTGTAGCCTACTGTCTTCCAAAGAGAAAGGGATTCTCTGAAACTGTAATTGAGATGCAACTACTCCCACTACTTCTTCTATCAAATGGTCTATTCTACAAAGAAGCCTTTACAAAGATTCTTTCTTATCCAAGAAGATCCTTCAATTTCTCTCTTTCCAAATCTCCCATATTACTATCGAAGGGCTCACAACCCACACACTTGAAAAGAGGGATTTTTGGAGAGGATTGGGCCAACTCTCAAACACCTCTTTTAGAGTTTTTTGTAATGGTCCTTGCCACCCTAGTTTCTGCCTTAACACCTCCCAACATTCTGTTGCAGCTTCACATTGGAGGAGCAAGTGATCAATTGACTCCTCTGCCGCTTCACACAAAACACACTTTGTCAGCCCTGCAAAACCAAGCCTCTTCCTCCGCTTACCAGACATAATTCTCCCCTTCACAGCCAACCAAGCAAAAGCTCCTGCTTTAGGTAGACAATCTTTGCTCCAGCATAATTTCTTTTCCCAAAAGGATTCACCCTCTATTGAATCCAATAGTTGATAGCCAATCTTAACTGAGTAGGTCCCATTAACAGAACCGCACCAAACCTGTAAAGAGCCCTGCTAAATGTGACTGAATTTTTCTGATTTCATGCCTTTGTTTGTTTATTAAACACCTGCCCTGAAAGTTACTCTGACTGATATAGTTTCCAGAACATAACCTTCTCTTAATTTGGAGTGTTTTGGTGTCTCATGGTTTGATTTGAAGGGAGCTCATTTCGTTGTCAAATTGAACTCATTATGAAGCATATATTGCAAAGTCTTCAAAATAGGATGCATACAATAATCAGACAGACAAATCCTATACTTCACTTCGTAACTTTAGTCTGAATATGTCAAGATATATGCAGGGGTAAATCTCAGACTTACGCAGATTTATACTGAGTGCAAATATTAAATAGAGGGATGAACATTAGAACTCAGAACTGTGTTACAGCAGTGCAAGAATAATACTTTCATCACAACCATTTGGCAGCAACATTAACCTCTGTTTACACTCATTAATAACTGATTGAGTAGCAATGATATTAAATGCAAATACAATGATTCTCGGATCTGGAAATGATTAATGATTGAGCAGCAATGATATTAAATGCCAATACAATGATTCTCAGACCTGGAAATGATTGCAGTGAACCACGGCGGTCTTTGAACATCTACCAATGCCTTGTATTATTATTCTGAGCACTTCAATAATGACTGTTATAGATTGCAGCAACTTAGTGACTACTGCAGCACAAGTGAACATACCCAGCACCACGAGTATACATGGAAATCTTCACATCCAGTGGCTGAAAGTGAGCAGCAAATATCTTCAGATCTTAATGTGCAGCTACAGCAAAAACTTGCAAGATGAAATAATGCTGATACACGCATAGGACACCTCATCAATCTGGAAAAACATTCACTGTGTGACCCTCGACCTCAAAACTGAACTGACCAAGCTTGAACAGTACCACGAGTTTCTGATATGAGTCTCCACACGCCTCAGAAACACACAGCAGGTGAAGACAATAGCCACGACCCTTTTATGACCTCAAACGCCACAGAATGAAGGCAGAAAATGACGCTATGGTTTCAGGGGAGCCACGACCCAGCTGCAACCTTCGTCACAAAACGCGTTTCCACTTTAACACGCCCAGAAATCACGTCTTTTTCCAAAAACGCCTCGACTCCCACAATGTATTTTGCTTGAATATTAGGCGCCTAGGGTTACATCACTGAATGATGCCTTCAAAGAGTGCGAGCATTGCCCAAAAATCAATTCAACAAACAGCCCACGACTCCAAATCATGAAAGCACGAAAAATCTGAACACACGCCTAACTAGGACAGATATTTCACTGTCGAAATGGGTCTCACAGGTCTGAAACCCGCCATCAAAGCTCTCAAGCTTTTCACGTGAAGAAGAGAAAAATGATGATCTTTTCAAAAAGTGCCAATGGTCTCTCAATTTTCTCTTTTATATTTCCCCATTCAAAATCATAAAGTAACTTTATAATGTTCACTCTTTAAATATTTCAAGGAGTCACTTTATAACTTAATTTATTAATTATTTAATACCCCTCTTTTAAAAATAATTTAAGACTTAGGTGATATTAAATAATTAAATCACTTTGTCCAAATTTAGGGACATTATCCTAATTTTCCGAGAGCAAAACTTGTCTATTCTTAAAGATTTCCTTCATCCTTGCCAATTGATCGTCTGAAAGCCCCTCATTTGATAACTCTTTCCATCCCCATTCCTGACCAAAAGTGCCCCGTTTTAGTTCAAGATAATCTCGGACCTTATCACTCCACCTTTGTAGAAAAGAAAGCCTCAGCTCTTGCATCCCTTCCTCCTCACGCAAAATAGGAAGACCATTCCATGAGTCATCCCAGAATTTAGCTTTAAGGCCATTTCCAATTTGCCAAGAAATATGATTCATAATCACCGGTCTGCAAGAAACAATAAAGTTCCATATAGCAGAACTTTAGGAGGGTTGCGGATTGTTAAAATCCTATGAACTTCTGCTGAATCCAAGTACTTAGCCTTCAAAATTTTAACCCATAAAAGGTTAGGGTTTGAATAGATACTCCAAACCAACTTAGCTCCCAGAGCTTCATTCATGAGCTGCCAATCTCTCAACCCAGTCCCACCATTTTCTTTAGCTCGACAAATTTTATCCCATGCTAACAATGGGATTTCATCTTGTTCACTTGCACCATTCCAAATTTTTTTTTTTCATACGCTGCCCAATAGACCTAATCACCTTCTTAGGAATCTTCAAGCACATCATGGAGAAGACCGGAATTGCCGAGATAACAGATTTTAGCATTAGAATTCTTCTAGCAGTAGTGAGCCATTTGCTTTTCCATCCATCCATCCTATTAAGATAACTATCAACTAGGTCTTTCCACACACCAGCTTTATTGGTGCCCCCAAAGAGAGGGATGCCCAAATATTTACTTGGAAGGGTTCTTGAACGCATCCCCAATAATCTATAGATTTCTAGCTGTTTAAGAATGGGAGTATAGAAGAAGAAAATTTCAGACTTCCTCCAATTAATGCATTGACCAGACGCTCTCCCATATTCATCGAGAGTCTCTTTCATTACCCGTGCTTCTCGAAAAGAAGCTTCCCCCATCAAAAATGTATCATCAACGAATTGAAGATGAGAGATTGGGTCAATACCTACAGCAATTTTTATGCCTTTCCAAAGGCCATTCCTTCTCTTCTTGGAAACCAACCTCCCCAAAGTCTTAGCAAGAATAATGAAGATAAAAGGCGAAATGGGATCACCTTGCCTAATTCCTTTACTGGATTCGAAAAAGCCTTGAGGACTGCCATTCATCAAGATAGAAAAACGAGGTGTGCAAATGCAGCTCTGAATTCACGCCACCCAATCTTTGCAAAAACCAAATTTCTCTAAAACTTTCAAAAGAAAACCTCTATTGACTTCATCATAAGCCCTTTTGATGTCTAACTTTACCATCATCTTTTCCGTTTTAGCTATTCTTATCGAATGAATGGCCTCATGAGCAACAATCACGCCTTCAAAAATTGACCTATTCGGAGAGAAACCACTCTGCTCAGCTAAGATCACTGAATCCAACACCCTTTTCAACCTATTTGCAATCACTTTAGAGATTACTTTATGCACCGTATTGCATAAAGAAATTGGCCTATAGTCCTCAAAGGAATTTACCACCGACCTTTTAGGGATTAAGGCAATGAAGGTGTTGTTTAGATCCTTAAGAATAAAGCCACCTTTCCTGGATTCTTCCACCACTTCCCACAAATCTTGGGAAAAAATGTCCCAATTTTTTTGAAAGAAACAAGTCGGAAAACCATCCGGCCCTGGAGTTTTGTCTCCCCCCAAATACAACCTTTTTAACTTCTTTTAAAGAAACTTTCTCCATAAGCATGGTATTCTGGGCCTTCGAGACAGAACAAGGGATTATATCTAAAATGCTAAAATCAGATTCTAACACAACTGAATTCTCCTCAAACATTTCAGAGAAAAACCTAATTGCTTGTTAATCTGCTCTGCATCAGACAAGATATTTCCATTCAAATCCTTGATCGAAAAGATCTTGTTGTTCGACCTACGCACCTTCACAGAATTATGAAAAAATTTGGTGTTCCTATCCCCCTCCTTTAGCCAGCATTCACGAGATTTCTGCCTCCAAAAAACTTCCTCCCGCACTAAAATTTCAGAATATTCTTTGTTTAGAAGCTTTTCCAATTCAAAATCATCTTCCATCATTCCCTTCTCAATAACTTTTGAATGAAGAACCTTCAACACACCCTCCAACCTTAGTTTTTCTGCAAAAACATACTTGAAGGATTCCCTATTCCATCTCTTGATTTGTTCCTTGAGAAATTGGAGATTCTTAAACAAGATGAAAGCTTTATTTCCATACCTTTCTGGGGCATTTCTCCACCAACCAACAACTAAATCCTTAAACCCTTCAGCCCGAAACCACATTGCTTCAAATTTAAAAGGACATCGGTCCGGAGTGGCTTCTTCTTGAATTCTAAAACCTACAGGGTAGTGATCAAACCCAGTGATAGGAATGATCTCCGCCTCACAGGTCCATTGATGAGCAGCCCAATCACCAGTCGGAAAGAAATGATCCAACTTCTCAGCAATATTTAAAAAGCCCCCCCTTCTATTCGTCCAGGTGAATTCCCCATTTTTAAAAGGTAATTCAATCAGCCCATTGTTCACAACAAAATCACTGAAATCTTGTTGGCTTTGACTCGCCCACCACACACCCCCAAATTTGTCAGAAGGCTTCAGGATGGCATTGAAATCGCCACCCAAAAGAAACATCCTTCCATCCTCCAGGTCTAGAAAAGAAGAGAGATCTTGCCAAAACACTTTTTTCTAGGCCGAGCTAGTGGGTCCATAAATATTGAGAATAAAAATGTTTTCCCTAAGTTGTTTTGATTCAACACACAACCACTGCCAAAACCTATCTTTCCTTACTACCTGAACATCAACAAGAGATTCATTCCAAAGGATGCCAAGCCCCCCTAAAGCACCAACTGCTCCAGAGAGAGAACATTTCCACTTGCTAAAACACTTAAAGAAAGACTCAAAATCTGGTTCCTTGATTTTTGTTTCCTGAAGCAAAACCAAAGCCGGCCTCGTTTGATCAAAGCATCTTTTGATCAAACGAATTTTGTCAGGGGCATTGCAGCCCCTGACATTCCACGATAGGATTTTCATGGCTGCCGAGAAAAGGCATAGCCTTTTCCTGATCTCAATTTGCTTTGGCCAGCCGCATTTCCAGCCATTTCTAGGCGCATTCTGTTAGTTTTAGGACCACGCTTTTTCTTCTCCCCAATCTTTTCCTTTTTAATTTGAGTAGAGGATTGTTCAATAGTTCTCTTTTCCACAATTCCTAAGCTATCCTGCAAACCCAACAAATCTTCACCACCATGCTCCTCATCCGAGTCCATATCAGACTCTGAGTCTTCCAAGGCCCCACCATTGTCTCTTACTCCTTCAAAAGCACTCTCAAGGTTCCGAATGGGTGAAATGGGGATATCCTTGAAAATGACATCTTCATTTTCTCCAGAAATATCATCCACAAAAAACTTAGATTCATCCTCAATGTCTAGCTTATTAGCACCAGAAGCATTATGGACCAAATCTTCTCTAGGTTTTTCTTCTCGGCTATTTAGGTGACTATTTGCACTCTCTTTTTTGCTTAAAGAGTGTGAGTGACCTTGCAAAGAAACTTCCTGTTTGAATATATCTTCCCTAAGTTGCTCATTTTGCCCCACATTTATCTCTTCATCAAAATGGGGAGATTCGAACTGAAACTTTAAGACATCATTTCCACCACTACAATGAACCAAGTCTCCCACACACCCTTCAGGAGTCATCACCCGGTTAGCTTGCTCGTCAATTTTACTGACATTAGCCCCATTTTGATGATTCAAACCACAAAGATCCCTCTCTTGAGGTGTTTCCTCATTTTCATTTTCAAGGATAAAATCTATTTCCTCTTTCCGATTAAAGCCCCAGATAACATTTTCATCAGCTTGCAGAAAAAAGTGACCATTCTTAGGCCTCCCGTGAGAGCCCCATTCTTGTGATATCCACATATCTTCCCAGGCAACAACTTCAGTTAAGGCCACCAACTCCTCAGCAAGAAGATTTTGTGCTAAACCCTTTTCTTTCGCCACAGTTGGACAGTGTCCATCAAGATGTTCTTTCCCTAAGAATTTTGGACAAGAAACCATTGCATCCTCCACCTCCACCTTTTGACACCAAATACCCTCCCCTATTTTTAGCTCGATCATTTCAGGTAGAGGGTGTATTATTTGCCTCAAGATGCAAATCCTAGGAAACATGCTACAGTTAGACTTTTCCACAGCTTCCTCCGACTTCACAAAAACACCAAGTTTGTTGCCAATGTTTTTGAGTGTTTTCAAATCCCAATATTCCTGGGGAAGATTTTTCAACCTGATCCACATTGGCACTTCCTCAATCTTTGCATTGTTAGGATCAAAGTTTGGGCTCCAATCAAGAATGAAAAAACCCCTACCTTCCATCATGAACGGGCCATTGTTAATGATCCATTCTTTATAAAATCTAGTTTGATTACTCTTTGAGAGGGAGAGGACTTGAGATTTGGGCATCAAATTAACTTAGGATTCACAGGCCTATTCATATTAAGCCTATTATTGTTCATAATGTCTGCAATTATTTTAGTATTTACAAATGTTAAAAAATTAGGTGTATTATTAATATGTGATTTTGTGTTTCCTAAAATTTTGAAAATGGAATTCTCCAAACTTGTACTTGTTTAAGAAACCATAAGCATCCCTCCATGGCAACATTGCTTTGTTTGCTAAATCTATGAGGATCTTATTTGGTCCCTCGACCGAAAAATAACTGGTAATGGATAACAATTGTCTTTCACTTCATCAAGAGTTTTGAGAAACTATGATCCAAAATCTCGGGTCAAGTTGTAGGACCATTGGTGTCTTGTTTTCTGTTGTCAATCTTTAGAGTAGTTGTATGCATTAATTTCATGGAATTCGTTATCTTAGTGGCTTTTGTTGAAGTAGAGGTTGTGAAGAAGTTAGGATAGTATTTGGGATGGTACGAGCCATCTCCATGAGTCTCTAAAACAAAGTTGTAGATTTCAAAATGACCCAAAAAACTTGTTTTAGTGAATTCACTTGTTCACATAGGCAGTAAAAATGCATACATTGTGGCAAACATGCAAATGCTAGTCTGGTGAAAGTGGTGAATTTGCCGAAGTGCAAGCAACATGTTGAATATGAATGGTTTAAGTGTTTCTAATCCTCTTTTGGTTTTCCATTCTTCTAGTGTGGGAGGTTATTGGAAAGTCATAGGCTTCTTGTAAATGTAGTTGTTCCTTGTTGGAAGCATTGGAAAGTTATGAAAACCTAATTTGTTTATTTTCCAAGATTGGTGTAGAAGAACAAAGTTTTGAGTTGCTGAGACTAAGTATAGGTGCTTGGAGCTGGTTTAGACTACTGTATGCCCTTGACTCATTGCACCACTTGTAAAAGGCTAAGACATTGTGGCATGAAGAATTTCTTACTCACTATATTAACTCACTCTTATAAGGGTATCACTCATATTTATATAGATGAGTGAATGCAAAGGCTTGGTGAACATTTTGAGTTTATATAGTGAGGTAATTACTTAAGGAGGTTTAGCAATTAGTATATCCTTAGCCTCTTTGGGTATATACAAGTGATTATATATTGTCCTTAATTTTATAATTTTGTGATAATTTTAATCATATTTTTACTTGCTTTTAAAATGAATCGTCTATTATTACAACATTTAAAACAAATTATAATTCGACTATTTTATAATTATAAGATTTTATGAATTACGTATTCTTTATTATAAATACATCTCAACATTGATCACCAATTATTGTAATTATAATACCATGTTCATAATATGACTATAATCATACTATTTAATATTAATATCATGATACTAGCATATTACTAATATAATTCTTTTTACTATCATTCTTCATTTGCTCATTTTTTAACTAGTACATTACTTAGAATGTAATTAATAACTATCCTAATTAATAGTTTCCAATATTATGTTGTAACAACTATAGTACATCGTATCTTTATAGTATTATAATAACATAATATCTTATTATATTATTCCTTAATAGTTAGAATAATTATAATAAAAACTCTAATCACTAATTATATGCTAATTCATTATATATTAATCAAAATTTATATTAATAATATTCATATACCCATAGTTTGCAAATTCAGACTTGGAGAGTACTCGAGAAAACTCGAGAAAATTTGACACCTTAAAAACCACTTAAATTTTTGGAAAAATAAAAATTAATGCAAAATATAGCTACAAAATGTATCAAATGAGTTTGGTGGGGGCTGAGGGGCAGTGCCCCCAGGGGGTCGAGGGGTAGCCCAAATGAAGACCTTCAAAACCACACAAACCTTAATGGCACACACCATTTTTATTATTTTTTAAAAGGCAAAAACCAATGCTTATAAAACCAAAAAAATAGAGTTTTTGCAGTGCTTAACCCACATTTTTCCCTCAATTTTGACATGTTGCTGAGTTAAGTGGAAAAACTTGCCGATTTTTTGGTGAGTACTTGCCAATTACTCTATGAGTAAACATTGACAAAACTCACGGGTGGAAAAAAATGATGAGTACTCGGTGACTCCTAGAGTACTCACCTAGTATGCAAACTATGCATATACCAATTATAACTCGGTATTATAATTAAAAGGCTACACATAAACTGATTATACATTATGTTAATTATAATAATTTTAGTTTTAATTATACTATTTATATAATAGTGTATTATTAATATCAATATGACATCCTAATTAGTATTCTTAATATACTAATTTTGCTTATTGGTTTGCAACATTAATAATGTATTTTTTATACAACATGATATAATTATAATAATTGGATATCTTATTATATTATTCTTACAATTAGTACCATCTAATTATAATACTATATTAATATTATATGCCATACTAATGAATAATACTTATTGCTAATTGTTGTACCCAAACCAAATTTTTTACTTCATTAAGGCATTTTGCTTAAAAGAGTCTAAACTTTGTTAAATAATGTCAAAATACAGTTTTTGGGCAAGTCAAGTATGGACTTTGGTCAGTGTGATGTTAGTCATTAGCAACAATTGGTGAGTACCTGGAGCTAAGAACTTGAACCTGGGACTCAGAGCGAGAGATGTGATGATGGAGAAGCGCTTCACAACGAAATTATACTCCTGCATGCTCATTTCAGTAGCAAGAAAGGTGTTTACAGAAAATGAAATAGATGAAGATTTTTAGCAAAAAGTAAATCTGCGCCCCTGTAGCTAAGGGGCCCCCTTCTCTTTGAAGCACCAAATCTTGTTGCAAGTGCTTGCAAATACATTCAATCTCTTCAGAATTAGCCCAACTTTCCAACGAGCTATTCGGCGAAGTCATCCGAGTTGCAGAACTCCGACAGTCGAGGTCAGAAGTTGAAGGTATGAGAGATTGTATGTCATAGAGGATTGTCAGTTCACAGCTTTCTGCTCCCCTATAGCCCAGGGGCGCCCTTGAATTTGGCCCCTCAGATCATTGAATTTGCAGATGCTGTCTTCTTGAGATCTTTTCTAATCTAGTCTAGCTTCGCAACGAACCAGTTCGCGAGTCAATCCGACATTGAGTGATCGTAGCAGAGATTCTACTAGACACGTAAATCAGAGGGTGGAGAAATGTAGTATTACACACCTGTACCTCTATAGGCCAGAGGCGCCCAGCCTTTAGGCCTGCCAGATGGGGTTTTTAGCTTTCGCAGTCTTCATGAGACTTGTGTGGAATTACTCCAGCTATCCAACAAGCCCAGCTGTCAACCTCCGGGATATGGCAAACACTTGTACGTGCGAGGTCTGTGTGGAACGCTGAAAAGTGAAGACAGCCGGAAAATGGCTAAGTATAGAGAATACATTTCCTCTTGAAAAAGGCGCCCTTCTCTTTCAGGTCTTAGAAATAGTTTTCTCGCTTCGTCGCCTCCAGAGACATCTCTTGCAAGTTGATTTAGCTACGTAGAGAGAGAAACGGTGCACAAATTGGAGCACTCCATCTCCCGGTGTCAGGGGTCAAAATAGGGTATCCGAATGAAAGTTACTTTTTTGATAAAATGGTGTTTGAGTTTTCATAGGCTAGGGGCACCCTTGCTTTTGGGGTCCTTATTGCAGCTTTCAGGTGCCTTACATACAGTCATTGGATGCAGAATACTTCTAGTCACGCAGTGAGCCTATCATCTAGTCAACAGGGTTCATCGTTCGCTGTCAGCGGCAGTTTGAAGCGTTAGATGGCAGAATGGAGAAATGGCTAAGTCTGGCAACCTTGCATCAATTTAATCAAAGGCGCCTAATTTTGGGGTGTTAAACATTGATTTTAGTAGTTGCAGCTCCCAGCAGACATTTCATCCTTGCTCTGCAGGCCTTGCAGTGGATATCTCCGCTTGGTCACAACATCACTCAGTCACCCGGAAATCAGAGTTGAACAGGGGAGACTGTAACTTTGCATTCAGCTATGAAGTAGGAAGTTAGCGAAAAATCTCATAACTTGCGCAAATGGACGCCTGGAGGGTCAAATAAAGACTTTTCGGAATCAGTGAAGTTTGTCGAGTGCATCCAGATGTTGTGCTTTTTTTTGCTAACTGATTCAAATAATATTTAATATTTATTTTGCATGCTAAGGCATTAAATGGCGATTTTCTTCAATAATTTATTATTGGCGCCTTTTTAATGATGAAACTCAAATTCGCATGTAAAGGCAAGATGAATATTTTTATTATTATTTTGTAATCCGGACTCCAAGTCAGTATTAGTTCAATTGGAGGGGGTCCAATCAGAATCATTCTTTTTCAGTTAGGGTTTTAAAATCTTGAAGTCATCCTTTATGGTGCGATTTTGCTCTATTTATTCATGGTGTCCATCATTAATTCATTCATCCAACTTAGTAGAGGTGATTTCTTTCCAGAGTTGGGCGATTTCATCAACAATCAGTGGTAAAGGCATCAAAATATTCCATTTGCAGGTGCAAGTCTAGATTTATCAGCGAATTTGAAGAACAAGTGGCAATTTTGACAGAAGAGAGCATAAAAAATGTCTTTCTTCTTCTTAAATTCTTCCAAATTCTTGTCTTTAATTCATTCGCACGTTTGAGCAAAAGGCAAATTTTGATAAAACAAATCTTCTGGGTTTATTCAGAATAGCTTCCTCGAGAAAACCCATGTGCTAGAATTTTTCAGGAAAATTTACTCTAGAGCATCAGTTCTCGAGGCTCTAATTTTCTCAACTGAAAATTCCTTGCATGGTCGAGTAGAAGTCAATTTTTTGTATTTCTGACATTCTGGGTTGTCTTAGAATCTTTTTCTAGACAAAACCCATATCTCAGATTTTTTCGTGAAAATTGGCCTGCGATAGGCTATTTTTAGTTTTCCAGAAAACTTGTCAGAATATAGCTGTGTTCACAGTCAACAGGCGAGTTTTTCAAAATGCAATACACTCAACTCGAATTCAAGACCAAGTCAGTCTTGACTGACGCCTTCATCGGGACAGTTGATATGAATCTACATAAGGTGCTGCCAAAAGCAGTCTTAGATTCAGTCAAGATAAGAGATTCGATACTTCAGAACATTCAGTAGTCCGGGTTACTTGAGGCTGCTTCCATACCTATCTCAGTTCATTGTGTAGAGTTCGTAATGTCTTGTGTTAAGTATTACAACTCTGCTACTCGCGAGATAGTGTCAGTAGATGGACGAGTTATATGTAGTCTCAAGCCCTTGGATGTTGAGAGATGTTTTGGTATCCCTCAGCACCCGAGCAGTCTAGTCATTTCTATGGAGTAGTGTGAGCGAGCATTTAACGTTGATATGGACAAGTGTCAGAGTAAGATGGCAAAGCGATGGTTGAAGCAAAAGAAGAGTAAATTGCCAAACAATGTGGATCGTGGTGAGTACAAGGATGGGTATGCGATTCTGATCACACTTCTGAATTGTGTCTCAGGTCATGTAGATGCAAACATATTCCAGCCCTGGATGTATTACATCATTGGTCGGATCATCTCCGGGCAAGAGCATTATGACTGGGCATCCTTCATCAGCGATGTTCTCCACGAGCAAATCACCGGTTTTCTAGTTCCCACGAGTTTCACATGTGTTTCTACCTCGTATACTTGATCGCTTATTAGGGTCAGTTTAGAGGGTTGAACACGGTGGGCATACTCAGTGTTCAGAAAGTCTACCACTACTATGACCAGCTTGAGTTCACTAAGGCTGAACGTCACTTCAAGCATGTTGACGGGGCTTTCTTGACATACACAGTGAGAAACTTGGATTGAGAGTTGCATGTTCGTATCTCAGCGGATGCTAGAGCAGCGATGGTTGATTGGGCGGACTGCTTTATTCAATTCCCTACATACACCTACATCCGCGTATATGGATTTACAGGAAATCCAACCATGCTTCCACGCTATCCTTCGGATAGGACAGTCTTCATGGAGTTCCTGAGGCAATTACATGCTGTTTATCGTTATTTGCGCCACAAGCATAAACAGGCTGCCAACTTTCCCATGCAGTTCAGAATCTATTGGTGCAAAACGACAGTTGATGCTAAAGCTGCAGGTCAAGAGTTAGAGAAGTTTCGTCTCAAGTACCTTGTTGATGCACGCGCCTATGATCCCTGGGGTCATTTTTCAACATGCCTCGGTGGTCGATCATACCATAAGCCTACAATGGAGGAGTATTGGGTGAATTGCGAGGACGACTTTGAGGTGCGTAGACGCAGCTATGGCTGGTTCTCTCTCTCACAGATTTATGTTTTCTTGGCAGAAGATGTGAGAGGTGTATCAGATGATCAGGGAGATACACTTCCTCAGTTTTTCAGAGAGTAGGTTGATACACAACCATTGCCGACAGTTGATTGGTATGCCAAGGAGTACACGTCAGTAAAAGAGAGGTCTAGTAGAGATATCCAGAACAGTATACTTTACCTCGACAGTAAGAAGACTAGCAGGGTAGTCGTGCCTAGAACAGAGCCGCCACCGGTGGATGCTTCACTACCTTTCTCGTCTAATCCCAAGTAGAAGAAAAGGAGTAACCCTCCTAAGAAAAGTCAAGTGCCTAACAACTCAAAAGGGAAGGCACTTGCCATTGATACACACATGGAGCCAGTTCAGAGACCAGCTCAGAGTTTTCCAGAGCCTGAGGTTCAGCCTCGCGTTCCATAACTGACACCACAATAGTCTCCCGTCCCAATTCACATTGAATTGGACTTAGACTCGCCACCTCGCAGTAGCATCTGTACACTTTCACTGTCGTCAGAGCCTCTAATAGCTAGTACAGATCCTTCCTGTGGCATTAGTCGAGATCAGTCTGTAATGTCCCCTTCCAGTTGACATCTCTCAGTGCTTAAGATTAGCCTATTATGTGACCCTCGTAGGCTGATGGGATGGATAGAGGGTCTTGTTGGAGCTTGGCTTGGCTTCGGTTGTCAGAATTTACCAGTTTGGCTTTCGTTCGGAGTCGTTCGGACATCATTTGCTTGACTTGCTATTTTTAGTAAGTAAAGTCATTCAGCAGAGCACCCTTGCTATTTTTAGCAGTATGGTCTAGTCGTGTGCAAATTCAATCACTTATTCTCCAGCTTCAGACGGTTCGTTAATCGGACGTATTTTGAGGAAGATATTAATATTTTAATTGTCAAATTAAATATTAATTATTTGAAGCTTGTATTATAAAGTTATAATATTATTTAATATTATAACTTAAGTGATTTCTTAAAGGGGTCGACCAACATTGAAGAGGGGCCACTTTTCAATTATATTTTATAATTAAAAGTGCGTTCGAGACTATTGAAAAATTAAAAGAAAAGTTCGAACTTTATTTAAATGATGCCTTTTTGTGAAAAGTCAACTTTTTGAAGGATATAAGGGTTTCATTGGAAATAGAGCTCATTATGTTGAAAAATCGAATTTTTGCTAAGTCCTTTTGAGAACAGAGCCAAGGGTTCCAGTTTTCGTTTTGCATTGGAGAACGAGCCATCTTCAGTGTTGCAGTTCAGAGGTTGTGAAATATCAGCTGATTTATTGCTTTCAGAGAGGTAGCTTCATTCAGAGGTTATCACAAAACTTATTCAGAGATTCATCTTCAGAGTTTTGGATCCGGACATCAGCAGGCAGTGAATATATTCTAGGGCGCCTATCTTAGCTTCATATCTGGCATCTATTCCAAGTCTGTACGGATTTCTTCAAGGCTGTTGCAGATCCGTACTTTGCTGCTGCAGGCCGTACCAGCAAGTACAGGGCCGTACTTTTCATCTAGAATAAAATCGCCTTCCTTCTTTGCATTCTGGCTTCATCAACAGGGGCGCCTATTATTCTAGTATCATTTGCGAATGTCAAACGCAGGGAAAAGTGGATCTTCATGAAGGCCGTACCATTTCAAGGTCTTTTCAATCTGCTGCAAATACCAGGTTTTCATCAATAATATTGTTGCTTTTTCAGTTGCATGTTATCAGATCTTATTTGTATTCATCATAGAAGATCAATAAACTCTTTGGAAACATTATTTCCAGTAGATTCTATCATTTCCAGTATTGCAATATTTTATTTGAATTTTATTAGCAATTTCTTCCAAAATCGCACTTTATTGGTTTATGCAAAAAAACACAAAAAAATCAAAAACGAGAAAAAACAATCAAAACTAGCAGTTTCCAGAATCAGTGAGAACAGGGGTTTCTACACAGTCTTGGATTGAGGCTCAACTAGTAAGGAAGAGAAGGCAGCCATCTTACGTCCTTGATCATTCTGATTTTGATCAGGCTTACCGAGATGTGCCATACAAGAGGATCAAGAAACAGGTCCATGTGGAGAGGAATGCTGATATGGAGATTGTCGTTGAGACTGCCATACCTCTAGAGGGGAAGAGTTTGGATGAGATTGAAGTTTAGGACTTTGAGGTGATCATAGTCAACCTTGGTCGAAGCACCCGCCAGACATAGGTTGATCTCCTACAGGTTGCTACAGATAGCGCAAGGGATAGGATGCTGAAAGACGGAGAAGACAAGGCAACCCCTAAGGCTGAAATCAGGCAGCTTCGTCAGTACATTTCTAGCCTTGTACACAGGAGAGATGTCACCGCTACACTCCCGTCGATGCTAGAGCCAATAGAACAAGGTCAGCTTAATCATCTGGTTGCATACGACAAGCATTTGGAGGATTGGGAGGAGGAGTTCGTTACTAGAGGCCGCTTTGTGCTTGCAGAGTTATATTAGTTGCGGTACAGTGCACGCAAACTTCGTCTACGTCTCTAGGATGAGGAGCGAGACATGGCGATTGGCAGACCTCGGGATGAGATTATGATTGCTCACCTGAGTGTGGCTTATGAATCAGTGACAAATGCAGAAGATAAAGAGGCTATCTACGCTTGGAAGACACAGTTGGTTTTCAAGGCGAAGATAGAGGAGACAATGGCATGATAGTTGGTTGAGAGTAGAGAGAAAGTCACTAGTGCACTCCGGTACGTGAGAACTCTTGTGTCTCGCATACCGTGCCAGTATCAGATTGAGGGTGGTGCGTATGTTGAGCTTGTTGACGTACAGTCAGAGCTCCAAGCACTCATTCATAGTATTTTCAGTGGGGAGATCGTTGGCTGTAAGATGAATCAACTTACAGTCATGTTAGCATTGTTCGATGAAGCAATTAGGAGCAAAGGTGAACTTCAGTGCCAGATCACAGCTGGTGAGGACATGCTACATAGACACAGTATACTTGGGCAGAGTGTTAGTGCCCCAGACAGTGACGCAGTCAACAACCTCGTGGAGGGGTTGGTTGCTCGAGATGAAGACCAATAGACTTCAATTCCCACCTCTCAAGATAGACATCAGACACAATTGTTAACTCGACGCTTCTTTCCAAGTTAACTCGTTGTTACACATCTCATGCATGTCTATTTTGGGATTATCTATGTACACTTGGAGTTACGTTTAGGGTTTTTCGTTAACTGATGGTAGTTTTCCAGTTAACTTGCATTCAATAAGGACGTGCATGCTTGCACATTGTCCATTTAGATTAATTGTATCGGTTAACTGATTGTAGTTTTCCAGTTAACTGTATAGTTTGCTTTATTAGGGTTTAGCAATAATCTTGCATGCATTGCAAGACTGCAGTTGACTCAAGGTGATTTTAGGGTTCCCTACACCTTTTGATGTCTATAAATAAGAGCTTTCAACTCATTTGTAAATAACTTGTGCACGCGATAGTAATATATGCTGAGCGAAATTTGCCTGTAATATTGCTATTTTGTATCTGTTCACTTTGGTTGGATGATCATTGTCTTGTGTTCTTGTGATTATAAGCTTATTTCATATCTACAGCTCGGAAAGGTGTCGTCACCTCCTTGGGAATTCAAAAGTAGAGTTCATCGTCTGGTGTTGTTGCCAATAACTTTTCTTTCACCCTATGACTCGAAAAGGTGTCGTCACCTCCTTGGAAATCCTGTTGTAGAAGTTATCGTATAATCATTCCCGCTCCGTTTCCTCATGCTCTGATTTCTTGAGGGGATTGGATAGTTTAAGTTATTTAGTTTTGAGTTGTAGTTAAGTCTTGTGAAACTAGAAAATCCTTGGCTGTAATGTTCGAAGTTTATTGCAAACCTTGTGCCTCTTTCAGCTGAGACAAAAAGATAGGAATTAGTTTAGTTTACTTTTTCAAGCATTTTGTCCGCACAATGAGGGAGCTTCCCCTCCTAATTTGAAGAGCACTCATCACGTAGTGTGCATAGTTGTCCGTACCAACTTGCACTCCAGAGGTGTTAGTTGTTATGCCAACAGTTTTTTGGCACCCACCGTGGGGCACAAGGCAAGAAAAATTTCCAAAGCTTAGACTTTGCACGGTTATGACTATTTGGCGTCCTACTGCTCCAATACAACAACTAGCACTACTTCTGCCTGTTATACAGCCGAATCTAGTTTTCATCGAAGCAGAGCAGTGAAACATCATCAGTAGCTTGCACACTTTTATCTTTGAAAATCATACATCTACCACTCAGTGGAGAAACGGGGCTACAACTCTGGATAAAGAAGAGAAAGCATATCTTGCATCAGGTAGACCAGTCTTGCCACCTCCCGTGTGGAATTAACCATCCTGGCGTACTGAGTATGTACTAGAAGAAGGAGAGGAAATCCTCCCATCTAGCTAGATCCTGTCTTTCAAGAAGCCCCTGATTAGTTCACTGAAGGAGAAATTTTAGAAGAGATTCCCATTCCAGCAGAAGAAATGAGTGATCATAACAACAATGATAATCACAACGGTTGAACTGGAAGAAATGCAAGACGTCTAGCCTCCTTGCCTTGGGGTGACAATATTGGACCGTTGGCTTTATAAGGACACCATGAACTACCCAAAGGTTCACACAAGTTTTTTCCGAGATTTCATGGCGATGGTTCCAGACATCCTGATGAACATCTCTCAGCATTCACAACAACATGTTCCATCCTGCATGTTGCACATGAGGACATCGCAGTACGTCTCTTTGTGGAGACTCTTGAGAACAACGCAGCAGACTGGTTCAACAATCTTGAACCAGACATCATCACCAATTGGGTAGTCATGAGTGAGAAGTTCTTGGCAAGATTCAAGCCCGCCGAGGACATTCACAAAATTTTTGCACAACTCTCGAATTCAAAGATGGAGAAACATAAACCGATGAGAGAATTTGTAGCAAGGTTTGACTGCATTGTTACACGTCTTTCTCACACTTTAAATCCATCTGATGAAATTCTGATGAGTTCCTTCATCAACGAACTACTGTCAGAAATTACCTTTTTCTTGAAGATAAGTGAAGAAGATAGTTTACAACTCCTTCAAGAAGAAGCAATCAAGCTCAAAGACAATATGATTACGATAGGCAAGATGAAGGATGATTCGATTAGACCGCTCGTGCAAGTGTTGGCTGATCCGTTGCTACAAAAGGTAGCAAATGAGGTGACTATACTGAAGAGACAGTCACCTCCTCAAGGGCAACCAGCCTTGCCCACACCACTGTCATTTCAACCTCAACAACAGTACCAGCCGAGAAGAAACAACTTCCAGCCGTATAACAACTACAAGTCAAAGTTTCCGCAAGGAGAATTGAAGCAAAACAATGAAGCTGAGAAGGCCACAGTCTTTTGCACTTTCCATGATTCTGTTGAACATACTGGAGCAACATGTCCGGAAAACCAAAGAATGAATCAGCTCATCGGATTTTCCGGTTCTGCTCCTAGTTCAGCTTTCGTACCTTCCAGTTCAAACGTCGTCTCATCACAGACAGATGACTTTGATGGCGACTCCGCAACGGGGTATTTTGATCGAGAACCCGTAAATGAAGAACAAGAAGAAGAATACCGTCACTTTTTTCTCGCGGTTAATCATGAGAATATCACCTCACCTGTGTTCACACGTGCGCAACATTTTAAAGCACAGAAAGAGGAAGAAGAGAAGCGGAATTCAAATGGAAGAGGTAAGGAAGTAGCTTCTACTTCCAATTCTAAGACTTCACAAGAAAACATTGTGCCAACTGCTCCAGATTCATCTTCAGCAAGTTTCGACATCGTGTCTTCTATGATGAAGACGAAGGTGCAGATCTCTCAACTGGAGTATCTACAAGATCATCTAGAGTAGCTGGATAGAATCTTGAAGGTTGTGAGAAAGAAGGCTATTGTCTAGCCAACATTACTATAGTCCTCCGTACCGACATAAGAGAAGCCAAAACCGTTCTATATATCCTTATATATAGGAGGTTTTAAATTGAGCAATTGTATAATTGATAGCGGAGCTTCCGACAACGTTATGCCTCTACAAATTATGAATGCGTTGGGACTATCGTACACTCCTACTCAAGAAAAGTGTTATTCACTTGAGTCCAAGCCGGTGCCGTTAGTTGGTCAACTTAAAGATGCACAAGTAAGGGTAGCGTCATGTCCTGAGAAGAAGATCATGATGACCATCTTGGTGGCTGATATTCCTACCAGCTATGGGATGCTACTTAGCAGGAGTTTCTATAAAGATCTCGGAGGAGAGATTCAAATGGATTGGTCGTTCGCGACAATTCCATTGAAGAAAGGCACATTCAAGCTGGAGCCTGAAATGAAGTCAAAATTTATGGTGGTTAAGTCCCAGGATCCACATGCTCAAGTGTTATATCAAGACACGGGTCCAGGCACATATGCCATGGTGTCAGAAGTAATTGAAGATTGTCAAAAATTTGCACTTTCCACCAAAACATCAAATGAAGAATCAAAAGTGTGGACAATTCAGTTTGATGGCAGTTGCTCGACATTAGGCTCAGGGGCGGGAAGAGTCATGATTTCTCCCGAAGGTCATCTATATCCTTTTGCCTATAGGTTGCAATTTGAATGAACCAATAACACTGCTGAATACGAGGCACTTTTATTAGGTCTCAAGAATGCGAAGGATATGGGGATCAAACTGCTTAGAGTCGAAGGAGATGCAGAATTGATTGTAAAACAGATTAAAGATCTTTTCCAAGTCAGGAATAGTCACCTTCAATCCTACAGACAGAGGGTGCGAAATGCAATCGATTGGTTTGATGCATTTAACATCCAATACATTCCAAGATTGGACAATAGCAAAGTTGATGCTCTTGCAGTTTCAACTGCTCTTTTCATGCCAAACTCTGACTTTCGTCACAATTCATTTGCTATTGAGATGATTTACAGGCCAGCTATACCTGATAACTCAGACAACTGGCAAGTCTTCGATGACAATGATGATATTGAAGAATTTCTCATCATGGGAGATAATTACAAAGAATTGTTCTTTGAAGGAAGCACTACTCCTAAAGAATTACTTTCAGAAGATTCTGAAGATGCAGACTCTGGGATCATACAATTGAAAGGAATGCAGACTTTGTATCTTTAGAAGACATTTTTGACAGGCATGATTGTTACATCCAAGATCAGAAGAGGTCAGGTGTTAATACTTCATCAAAATACAATCAGGTCAACATCGACACTGAAGACAAACCTCGGTTTGTGAATTTAGGAAAATGTTGTACTCCAGAAGAGATTGAGAGGTTTATCGCTTTGTTCAAACAGTACAAGGATGTTTTTGCTTGGTTGTATGAAGACTTGAAGGTCTTCACACCCATAGAATTGTCTCACACAATTCCTCTGAAGTCTGATGTTAAGCCTTTTAGGCAAAAACAAATACATTACAATACGCGAATTCAAAGCACTATCTATGCGGAGATTCAGAAAATGGTGGACTCAAGGATAATATTTCCTATTCATCACTCCACCTGGGTGTCCAATATAGTTCCTATACGGAAAAAGAAAGGTGAAATCAGAATTTGTGTTGATTTCGGGAACTTAAATCAGTCGTCCTTGAAGGATAACTATCCCTTACCTATCATGGTGCATACCTTGCAGACAGTCACCGGATCAAAGATGCTATCAATTCTTGATGGTTTTTCTGGTTACAATTAGATTGCAGTGGCAAAGGAGGATCAGATTAAGACAACTTTCACCACGCTGTGGGGGACGTTTTCTTATGAAAGGATGCCTTTCGGCCTTATCAACGCCGGTGCTACATTTTAGAGGGCCATGGACTTGGCATTTGGGGATCTCAAGGACAAGATTATAGTCGTCTACCTTGATGACTTAACCGTTTTCTCAGATAAACGGGATGATCACTTTTCACATCTCGTGGAAGTGTTCGAAAGATGCAGGTATCACAAGATATCTTTGAATCCAAAGAAGACCATCTTTGCGGTAATGGAGGGAAAGTTACTTGGCCATATCGTTTCCAAAGAGGGGACCAAAATAGATTTGAATCGGGTGGATTCAATCAGAAACTTGTTTCTTCCTACAAGCAAAACGCAAGTGCACTCCTTTTTCGGAAAAGTTAACTTTTATCCTGAGATTTGTCCCTAATTTCTCAGAGCTGACAAAGGAGATTTCAGCAGTGATGAAGAAGATGTCCACTTTTGTGTGGACAGAAGAAGGCAAGCAGGCCTTTATTAAGATCAAAGAAGCTATTGCTAACACACCAGTGTTGGTTCGGCCAGACTTTCAGAAGGATTTTATCCTGTATTGTTATGCATCGGAACATTCCCTGTCTGCTATTCTGACACAGAAGCTCAACGAAGAAGGAGAATCTCCTATTGCTTTCATGAGTTCTAATTTTAAGGATGTTGAGATGCGCTATTCTTAGATTGAGAAGAATGCGTATGCTGTCGTCAGAGCTGTCAAGAATTTCAGGTTCTATCTCTTGAATTCTCATACAATGGTGTATGTCACCGATCCAGCAGTTAAAAGTGTGCTAACTCAACAGGAGATGGGCACGAAAAGAGGAAACTAGATCGCGAAAGTTCAAGAATACAATCTAGAAATCAAGCCGACCAAGCTTGTTCGCGGGCAAGGTCTTTGTCGATTATTGGTAGAGGATGGAGATCATAGGCTTCCGAGCAATGGTGGAGTTGATCCTGAACAAGAAATTGAAGAGGACCTTCCTTTGGTCCTATTTGTTGATTCTGCGGAGGAATGGTACACACCCTTGTGGTATTATTCAACATATGGAGAATGTCCATGTCACATGGACAAACAACAGAAGAGAACACTGAAGTTGAAAGCACAAAACTTCGTGCTTATTAACAACGTTCTGTACAAGCATGGCCTTGACGAAACTTTCCTTTTATGTGTCGGTAGAGACCAACAATAGAGATTGTTTGATACTTTTCACAGTCAAGCATCGGAGGACACTTTTCATCAAGGGTCATTGCATTCAAAATCTTGTGAGCACAATTTTATTGGCCAACTACGTTCTGCGACGCATATGAATGGGTGTATAAATGTCAGCTATGTCAGCAGTTTGCAGGCAAAGTCAGATTGGCAACTACTCCACTCAGGCCAGTTATCATCGATGCTCCATTTCAGCAATGGGGTATTGATTTTGTAGGTCCTATCAACCCGAGTTCCAACAAGGGGCATGTCTATGTCCTGACAGCAACAGACTATTTCACGAAGTGGGTTGAGGCAGTTCCTACTAAACGAGCTACTTCCAAAGTGGTTTGCAACTTTCTAAAGGAGAATATCATTTCTCGCTTTGGAGTTTCTCGGAAGATTGTGGCTGATAATGCAACATGCTTCTCGCCAAAGGAGATTCTGAGTTTTTGTTTTGATCACGGCATCATGCTGTCACATTCATCGGATTATTACCCTTAGGGTAATGGACAGGCCGAATCATCGAATAAAAACATTGTCACAATTGTGCGTAAGCTAGTTGAGTCAAATCAGCGGGCTTGGCACACAAAGTTATATGACGCTCTTTGGGCTGATCGTATAACTCCTAAAAGAGCTATCGGCACCTCGCCCTTCGTACTTTTGTATGGTACAGAAGTGGTTTTACCCATCACTTTGGAGTTGTTTGCCTTGCAGTTGGCATCTACACTGGAGGATGAAGAGTTCAAAGACCCTATTCATAAGCGAATACTGTATCTAATGAAGCTTGAAGAAGAGAGGGTGGAGGTTGTTGAAGATCACTCAGCACCAGGAGCGAGTGAAAAAGATTTTTGACAAGAAGGCTCGTCAAAGAGACTTTGAGGTCAGAGATCAAGTCCTTTTGTGGGACAAAAGGCATGAACCCAAAGGAATGCACGGTAAATTTGATTCCTTGTGGTTAGGGCCCTTTCAAATCCATGAATCCGCAAGAGAGAACACATACATTCTCTCGCATTAGGATGGAAGGCTCCTCCCGCTTCCTTATAGCAGGCAGTTTCTCAAGCACTTCAACCCTCTGGGGGAGGAGTGATACTTGTAAATATTTTGTAAATACTTTTTTTTGCTTTATCATTATGTCGTTTTGTGTTTCTCCGTTATGTGATGTTTTGTCGTGTTTTAGGTGATTTTTAGGTTAGGTGATTAGGAAAACTCCAAGTTTTAGGTGATTAGGGAAAGTCTTGACTCTGATGCCCAAATCATAAGTCACTGGTCTACATAACACAGAGATTCTAGGGTTCTCCTATGCTGTAAGTATCCAACATGGTCACCAGACGGAGCCTAATGTTGTACCCAAACCAAATTTTTTGCTTCATTAAGGCATTTTGCTTTAAAGAGTCTAAACCTTGTTAAATAATGTCAAAATACAGTTTTTGGGCAAGTCAAGTATGGACTTTGGTCAGTGTCATGTCAGTCGTCAGCAGCAATTGGTGAGTACTTGGAGCTCAGAACCTGAATCTGGGACTCAGAGCGAGACATGTGATGATGGAGAAGCGCTTCATGACGAAATTATACCCCTACATGGTCATTTCAGTAGCAAGAAAGGTGTTTACGGAAAATGAAATAGATGAAGATTTTTAGCAAAAAGCAAATCTGTGCCCCTATAGCTCAGGGGCGCCCTTCTCTTTGAAGGTCCAGATCTTGTTGTAGGTGCTTGCAAATACATTCAATCTCTTCAGAATTAGCCCAGCTTTCCGACGAGCTATTCGGCGAAGTCATCCGAGTTGCAGAACTCCGACAGTCGAGGTCAGAAGCTGAAGGTACGAGAGGTTGTATGTCACAGAGGATTGTCAATTCACAGCTTTCTGCACCCCTGTAGCCCAGGGGGGCCCTTGAATTTGGCCCCTCAGATCATTGAATTTGCAGATGCTGTCTTCCTGAGATCTTTCCTAATCTAGTCTAGCTTCGCAACGCACCAGTTCGCGAGTCAATCCGACATTGAGTGATCGTAGCAGAGATTCTACCAGACACATAAATCAGAGGGTGGAGAAATGTAGTATTACACACCTGTACCTCTATAGGCCAAAGGCGCCCAACCTTTAGGCCTGCCAGATGGGGTTTTTAGCTTTCACAGTCTTCATGAGACTTGTGTGGAATTACTCCAGCTATCCAACGAGCAGAGCCGTCAGCTTCCGAGATTTGGAAAACGCTCGTACGTGCGAGGTCTGTGTGGAACGCTGAAAAGTGAAGACAACCGGAAAATGGCTACGTATAGAGAATACATTTCCTCTTGGAAAGGCGCCCTTCTCTTTGAGGTCTTAGAAGAAGTTTTCTCGCTTCGTCGCCTCCAGAGACATCTCTTGCAAGTTGATCTAGCTATGCAGAGAGACAGACGGTGCGCAAATAGGAGCACTCCAGCTCCCGGTGTCAGGGGTCAAAATAGGGTATCCGAATGAAAGTTACATTTCTGATAAAGGTGCCTTACATACAGTCATTGGATGCGGAATACTTCCAGTCACGCAGTGAGCCTATCATCCAGTCAACAGGGTTAATCGTTCGTTGTCAGCAGCAGTTTGAAGTGTCAGATGGTAGAATGGAGAAATGGCCAAGTTTGGCGACCTTGCATCAATTTAATCAAAGGCGCCTAATTTTTTGGGGTGTCAAACGTTTATTTTAGCAGTTGCAACTCCCACCAGACATTTCATCCTTGCTCTGCGGGCTTCGCAGTGGATATCTCCGCTTGGTCACAACATCACTCAGTCACCCGAAAATCAGAGCTGAACAGGGGCGACTGTAACTTTGCAATCAACAATAAAGTAGGAAGTTAGCGAAAAATCTCATAACTTGTGCAAATGGACGACTGAAGGGTCAAATAAAGACTTTTCAGAATCAGTGAAGTTTGCCGAGTGCATCCATATGTTGTGCTTTTTTTTTTGCTAACTTATTAAAATAATATTTAATATTTATTTTGCATGTCAAGGCATTAAATGGCAATTTTCTTCAATAATTTATTATTGGCGCCTTTTTAATGATGAAACTCAAATTCGCATGTAAAGGCAAGATGAATATTTTTATTATTATTTTGTAATGTGGACTCCAAGTCAGTATCAGTTCAACTGGAGGGGGTCCAATCAGAATCATTCTTTTTCAGTCAGGGTTTTAAAATCTTGAAGTCATCCTTTATGGTGCGATTTTGCTCTATTTATTCATGACGTCCATCATTAATTCATTCATCCAGCTTAGTAGAGGCGATTTCTTTCCAGAGTTGGGCGATTTCATCAACAATCAGTGGTAAAGGCATCAAAATATTCCATTTGCAGGTGCAAGTCTAGATTTATCAGCGAATTTGAAGAACAAGTGGCAGTTTTGACAGAAGAGAGCATAAAAAATGTCTTTCTTCTTCTTAAATTCTTCCAAATTCTTATCTTAAATTCATTCGCACGTTTGAGGAAAAGGAAAATTTTGACAAAACAAATATTTTGGGTTTATTCAGAATAGCGTCCTCGAGAAAACCCATGTGCTAGAATTTTTCAGGAAAATTTACTCCAGAGCATCAGTTCTCGAGGCTTTAATTTTCTGAACTGAAAATTCCTTGCATGGTCGAGTAAAAGTCAAATTTTTGCATTTCTGACATTCTGGGTTGTCTTAGAATCTTTTTCTAGACAAAACCCATATCTCAGATTTTTCTGTTAAAATTGCCCTTTTATAGGCTGTTTTTAGTTTTCCATAAAACTTGTCAGAATATAGCCGTGTTCACAGTTAACAGGCGAGTTTTCCAAAATGCAATACACTCAGCTCGAATTCAAGACCAAGTCTTGACTAACGACTTCATCAGGACAGTTGATACGAATCTACATAAGGTGTTGCTAGAAGTAGTCTTGGATTCAGTCAAGATAAGAGAGTCAATACTTCAGAACATTCAGTAGTCCGGGTTACTTGAGGCCGCTTCAATACCTATCTTAGTTCATTGTGTAGAGTTCGTAATGTCTTGTGTTAAGTATTACAACTCTGCTACTCGCGAGATAGTGTCAGTAGATGGACGAGTTATATGCAGTCTCAAGGCCTTGTATGTCGAGAGATGTTTTGGTATCCCTTAGCACCCGAGCAGTCTAGTCATTTCTATGGAGCAGTGTGAGCGAACATTTAACGTTGATATGGACAAGTGTCAGAGTAAGATGGCAGAGCGATGGTTGAAGCAAAAGAAGAACAAATTGCCAAACAATGTGGGTCGTGGTGAGTACAAGGATGAGTATGCGATTCTGATCACACTTCTGAATCGTGTCTCAGGTCATGTAGATGCAAACATATTCCAGCCCTGGATGTATTACATCATTGGTCGGATCATCTCCGGGCAAGAGCATTATGACTGGGCATCCTTCATCAGCGATGTTCTCCACGAGCAAATCACCGATTTTCTAGTTGCCCACGAGTTTCACGTGTTCCTACCTCGTATACTTGATCGCTTATCAGGGTCAGTTTAGAGGGTTGAACACGGTGGGCATACTCTGTGTTCAGAAAGTCTACCACTACTATGACCAGCTTGAGTTCACTAAGGCTGAACGTCACTTCAAGCGTGTTCACGAGGCTTTCTTGACATACACAGTGAGAAACTTGGACCAGGAGTTGCATGTTCGTATCTCAGCGGTCGCTAGAGCAACGATGGTTGATTAGGCGGATTGGTTTATTCAATTCCCTACATACACCTACATCCGCGTATATGGATTTACAGGAAATCTAGCCATGCTTCCACGCTATCCTTTGGATAAGACAGTCTTCATGGAGTTCCTAAGGCAATTACATGATGTTCATCGTCATTTGCGCCGCAAGCATAAATAGGCTGCAAACTTTCCCATGCATTTCGGAATCTATTGGTGCAAAATGATAGTTGATGCTAAAGCTGCAGGTCAAGAGTTAGAGAAGTTTCGTCTCAAGTACCTTGTTGATGTACGTGCCTATGATCCCTAGGGTCATTATTGAACACGCCTCGGTGGTCACTCATACCATAAGCCTACAATGGAGGACTATTGGGTGAATTGCGAGGACGACTTTGAGGTGCGCAGACGCAACTATGGCCGGTTCTCTCTCTCTCACAGATTTTTGTTTTCTTGGCAAAAGATGTGAGAGGTTTATTAGATGATGAGGCAGATACGCTTCCTCAGTTTTTCATAGAGCATGTTGATACACAACCATTGCCGACAGTTGATTGGTACGCCGAGTACACGTCAGTAAAAGAGAGGTCTAGTAGAGTTATCCAGAACAATATACTTTACCTCGACAGTAAGAAGACTAGGAGGGTAGTCGTGCCTAGAACAAAGCCGCCACTGGTGGATGCTTCACTACCTCCCTCGTCTAAACCCAAGCAAAAGAAAAGGAGTAACCCTCCTAAGAAAAGTCAAGTGCCTAACAACTCAAAAGGGAAGTCACTTGCCATTGATACACAAATGGAGTCAGTTCAGAGACTAGTTCAGAGTTTGCGAGAGCCTGAGGTTCAGCCTCACGTTCCATCACCGACACTAGAGCAATCTCCTGTCCCAATTCACATTGAATTGGACTTAGACTCGCCACCTTGCAGTAGCACCTCTACACGTTCACTCTCGTCAGAGCCTCTCATAGCTAGTACAAATCCTTCTTGTGGCATTAGTCAAGATCAGTCTTGGATTGAGGCTTAACTGGGAAGGAAGAGAAGGCAGCCATCTTACGTCCTTGATCATTCCGATTTTGATCAGGCTTACCAGGATGCGCCAAACAATAGGATCAAGAAACAAGTCCATGTGGAGAGGAATGCTGATATGGAGATTGTCGTTGAGACTGCCATACCTCCAGAGGGGAAGCATTTGGATGAGATTGAAGTTTAGGACTTTGAGGTGATCACAGTCAATTTTGGTCGAAGCACCCGCCAGACACAGGTTGATCTCCTACAGGTTGCTACAGACAGCGCAAGGGATAGGATGCTGAAAGACGGAGAAGACAAGGCAGCCCTCAAGGCTGAAATCAAGCAGCTTCGTCAGTACATTTCTAGCCTTGTACACAGGAGAGATATCACCGCTACACTCCCGCCGATGCTAGAGCCAGTAGAACGAGGTCAGCTTAATCATCTGGTTTCATACGTCAAGCGTTTGGAGGATTGGGAGGAGGAGTTCGTTACTAGAGGCCGTTTTGTGCTTGCAAAGTTATATTAGTTGCGGTACAATGCACACAAACTCCTTCTACGTCTCCAAGGTGAGGAGCGAGACATAGCGATTGGCAGACCCTAGGATGAGATTATGATTGCTCGCCTGAGTGTGGCTTATGAATCAGTGACAAATGCAGAAGATAAAGAGGCTATCTATGCTTGGAAGACATAGTTGGTTTTCAAGGCGAAGATAGAGGAGACAATGGCATGAGAGTTGGCTAAGAGTAGAGAGCACGTCACTAGTGCATTTCGGTACGTGAGAACTCTTGTGTCTCGCATACCGTGCCGGTATTAGATTGAGGGTGGTGCGTATGTTGAGCTTGCTGACGTACAGTCAGAGCTCCATGCACTCATTCATAGTATTTTCAGTGGGGAGACCATTGGCTATAAGATGAATCAACTTACAGTCATGTCAGCATTGTTCGATGAAGCAATTAGGAGCAAAGGTGAACTTCAGTGCCAGATCACAGCTGATGAGGATATGCTGCACATACACAGTATACTTTGGCAAACTCTCAATCCCCAGACAGTGACGTAGTCAACAACCTCGTGGAGGGGTTGGTTGCTCGAGATCACGACCAGTAGACTTCAGTTCCCACCTCTCAAGATAGACATCAGACACAACAGTTAACTCGACGCTTCTCTCCGAGTTAACTCGTTGTTACACATCTCATGCATGTCTATTTTGGGATTATCTATGTACACTTGGAGTTACGTTTAGGGTTTTCGTTAATTGATGGTAGTGTTCCAGTTAACTTGCTTTCAATAAGGACGTGCATGCTTGCATTTTGTCCATTTAGATTAATTGTATCGGTTAACTGATGGTAGTTTTCTAGTTAACTGTATAGTTTGTTTTATTAGGGTTTAGCAATAATCTTGCATGCATTGCAAGACTGCAGTTGACTCAAGGTGATTTTAGGGTTCCCTACACCTTTTGATGTCTATAAATAAGAGCTTTCAGCTCATTTGTAAATAACTTTTGCACGTGATAGTAATATATGCTGAGCGAAATTTGCCTGTAATACTGCTATTTTGTATCTGTTCACTTTGGTTGGATGATCATTGTCTTGTGTTCTTGTGATTATAAGCTTATTTCATATCTACAGCTCGGAAAGGTGTCGTCACCTCCTTGGGAATTTAGAATTAAGACTTATCGTTCGTTGTTATTGTGTTAATGCGCTTTGTTTCATGTCTACACCTCGGAAAGGTGCCGTCTCCTCCTTGGGAATTCAGAAGTAGAGTTCATCGTCTGGTGTTGTTGCCAATAACTTTTCTTTCAGCCTACGCCTCGGAAAGGTGTCGTCACCTCCTTGGAAATCCTGTCTTAGAAGTTATTGTATAATCATTCCTGCTCCGTTTCCTTATGCTCTGATTTCTTGAGGGGATTGGATAGTTTAAGTTAGTTAGTTTTGAGTTGTAGTTAAGTCCTGCGAAACCAGAAAATCCTTGGCTGCAACATTCGAAGTTTATTGCAAACCTTGTGCCTCTTTCAGCTGAGACAAAAAGATAGGAATCAGTTTAGTTTACTTTTTCAAGCATTTTGTCCGCACAACGAGGGACCGCACAACGAGGGAGCTTCCACTCCTAATTTGAAGAGCACTCATCACGTAGTGTGCATAGCTGTCCGTACCAACTTGCACTCCAGAGGTGTTAGTTGTTACGCCAAGACTAATTATTAGATATTATATTAACATCCTCACTAATTATATATGATTTTAAACATTATCTTTTAACTATGCATCATTATTAATTTTATTTTTCTTATTTCATTTTTTTGTTGAACCCTCCTTTTTAAGTTTCTTTTGACTCCTTTTCTCTTGGCTTCTGATCTCCTCTCCTTTCCTCCTTTTCCTTTTAAAGAGCATAGTCTCCAAACTATCATAAGTTTATCCTCTTCCTAATGATAGATCATAAACTGTGATCTGAAATGTTGATGCAAAAAATGTCTATGCGGTTATAACCAGAAGCACTTCTAAACAATATACAAGTGGTTAGACCTTGGGAATGTATGCCAGGAATGGTGAGTTCATCTGCTTCCCTGTTAGCTTTTTGAGATTAAACTTACAGAATTTGTCAGCAAGCTCCAAGCTTCTCTGAAAATTTGTTATATTTTCCAATTTGAGTTGATTCTTTTTGCATAGCACCAACTATGATATGGGAGTCACCTTGAAACAAAGTGTAAGAATCTTTAAGCAATTTAGCTAGCTTCAAACCCTGTGTTAGTCCTACCTTCTGCCATTTTATTGATGCTGATGTGAGGTTGATTGATTGGGCTCCCAAGAATGAATCCAGATCACTTCTAATAGCCCTACTTGCCCCTGCCACTCCCATATTGTCTCTCGAGGTGCTGTCAAAGTTTATGTATGCAACAGTGAAACCCAGTTGGGGTTGGTTCACATTTAATGTCTTTCCTTCTTTCTTTTCTACTGCTAAACCCTTTATTGGGGGCCTTCATCTCAGTCTTATCATTACCATGAACTGGTCTTGTGCGAGATTTATTGCCAATTGTAGATAATTTATCATATTGTCTTTCTATATACACGATTCATTGCATCTTCCTTGCTTGAGTAAAGAATTCTTACATGTATAGAGTCTGACAGTACACTAGTGTTAGATTCTTTTGTTTACATTTTTCGTAACAGTTATTTCTTTGTTTTTGTCTGTTTTTGATTTTCTTCTTGCTTATATTAAGGTCTCTTTAATTGATGTACTACTTGCTGCATCTTAGTAAAACTTCTCTTCACTTCATTCCTTTTCATTGGAATGTTACTCTACTATTATTCATACTGAGATGTTCTTCCAAGTTTGGTTTCACATGCTACATTTTGTATTGGCATAAATTCCTGTGTTTTTGGTTTATAGTTGAGAAAGATGGCAGAAAGGAACCACTTACATAATAGAACTTTGGTGCTTGGTTTCATGCAGTCATTGCTCCTAATATTCAGACCAATTAAGTTTGCAGTCACATTCACATCCGGCAATCTTCTTTCACTAGCAAGGTTTGTAAACAATTAATTAGAGTTTGATAAAGTTTTTGATATGACTGGTTCATGAGATAAAATTTAGTTATGTTGAAGTTCATGATCCTCTTGGGGATGCCATTATGTTCTGTTTTCTGTGGCATCTTGTGTGCCTGAATTGTCTCTTCTGTTGCACTACAGAGCACTGTTCTTTTATGTAGGCCTGTTGTTTGGACATGGAGAACACACAATTTACCTGTTTCTGTAGCTAATGGCAAATCACCTAAATGATTTAAATTTGACTTGTGAAATAGTATTTCAATAATTTTACTTTCATGACATTCTCTAGTTTACAGAGAATTCTAAAATACTTGAATTCTTTGCGATTTGCAATATTGACAGTGTTGTGTTCTACTGTACAGCACAACCTTTCTTGTCGGGCCCGTGCGGCAAGTTAACATGATGTTTGATCCTGCACGGATTGTAGCATCAGCTATATTTATTGGTAGCATTGTTATTGCTCTAGTTTGTGCACTTTATGTAAGTGATGACCATGCATGGTTGTGAAATCCTTCCTTTTAATATAACTGAAACTAGTCACTGTTACAGAATTGGAATCAATTGGCATATGATCCTTCATGCACAATCCAGTTTCTACTTTGGTAGCTAATCATCTGTATATATGCTGGTTGTTTTAGCAGATTCATAGTAAGCTTCTAACACTTCTAGCAATTATCATCGAATTTTGTGCACTTATCTGGTAAGATAATATTTTACAAATTCTTTTGTTGTTTTTGTTAGATTGGATCTTGCATCACATAGCAATTGCTTTATCATTGTTATTTTTTAATACAAAGAATATCATATGGTAGATTTATTTCTGTACAAGTTTTTGTTTTCCATACAAGTTCTTGATGTTAGTCATGGTACCTGATTCTGATGTCTCAACTACTGAATTTTCATTAATTTTTCAAGTTAATAAATATTCCTTTTGGCTGATTTATTCATCAGGCTTTATCAAACAATCTCTTTGGCCTTCCTTTGTAAAAATGGGATGCCTATCCGTGTATCAGTTTTGATTTAGCTGTGAATATTTTTGATGTTTTTTTCACTTTTCCTTCTAGTCCAAGGTAAACAATGATTGAAATGCATTTTTAAACAAATGTTCTAGTCATTGTTGAAACAAATGCCTAGTTAATGTGAATATGGCAAACATACATGGCTTGTTTTAAAGTTGCCTAAATTGGCATGTCAGCCACGTTAGGTGAAAGGGATAGAGTTCTAAAGATTCATATGAATAAAGTTCAACACTTTTAGCACACAAAACACTAAGGGCTATAATTTTGGAAGTGCTTTCTTGGACTACATGGTTGCAATAGAGGCGTGATATGATGTTTGAAGCATAGTATAAACCGGTAATCGTAATTGCCAACTAGATGATAGGATTGAATTAGCTATATTTTTGTAGAATCAAGCATGAATCCCAAGAATGTGCTATTCAATGAGTCAATTTCAATTTAATTATAGTTTTTAATAAAAAAATTATGATTAATTTTGATCTAATTGCCAGAAAAATATATTTTGCATTTTTTTCTCTTGTTTGACCTCTTTTTTACACTCTAGGTTTTGGGTTTTTCAAGCACAGGTGCCCTAAACGATGAAATATTCAAACAAAAACCAAAGATTTGAAGTGTTGTTAGCACCAAAGATTTTGTAGCCCATGTGTGAAAAGTAGAATTTATCTTTAGAAGGCATCAACAAATTTCTATCGGTTAAATCTGCAGTGGAGAGGGAGGTAGACTATCACAAAGCATATTTAAGAATCATGTAAGGGTGCTTAGCATGATGTGAAATTTCACTTATTAGAAGGAAGTTGTTTTGCCTAAGTGTGACCAGATTTGCCACCCATTTTTTTTCAATGCAGCATTTGTGTGTAGAGAAGATTATTAAAGTATTATTGTAATATTTAATGGTCATCTTAGCTTTTAGCTAGTCGGTAGTTTACTTTTAGTTAACTTAGTTTGCTTCAGTTAGTTTTTAGTATCTTTTCATTATTTGCTTTAGTTTCTTTTTAGAAACATTGTCTTGTAATTATTTATATAAGGAGTTTTTCCTCTCCTTTATAAATAACAAATATTGAATATCAATTATCATTTCATGGTATCAGAGCATAGGCTCATTTTTGGCAAATTTTTTGAGCAATAAAAATTCATAGCTGATTACCTGAAATTTTTTTGAAAATTTTCATAAGTTTTATTTCCAATTTTTTAGACATAAAAATCGAGGATTTTTTGTGAACCGATTTTTTGGAAATAGAAGGGTTTTTGAAGCCAATTTTTGAAGGGTTTGTCGCAGAAGATTTTGTGAAGGTTTTCAAGCAGATTTGAGGGTTTCTTTTGCAAGAGATCACTGATTTTTATGTGGTTTTCTACGATTTTTTTTTGGGTTGAGTTCATGATCTGATCTGGGCGATCTTGAAGAGTTTTTTGAAGATTTTTTTGAATAAATCTTGCTTTTTCAGAATTTTTTTGAAGATTTTTTTGAAATTTCTTGCTTTTTCAGAGTTTTTTGAAGATTTTTTCCGAAAAATCTTAGCTTTTTGAAGATTTTTCTGAAAATTTTTGCTTTTCGAAGTTTTTTGAGGATTTTATCCGAAAAGTCTTGTTTTTCAAAGTTCTTTTGAAGATTTTTTCTAAAAGTTTTTGCTTTTGAAGTTTTGAAGATTTTTGAAAAATCTTGCTTTTTTAGAGTTTTTTGAAGTTTTTTTTCTGAAAAATCTTGATTTTCAGACTTTTTTGAAGGTTTTTTTGAAAAAATCTTGCGACTTTTTTGAAGGTTTTTTTGAAAAAATCTTGCGTTTTTTTAGCCTCATTTTAGACAATTTTTTAAAATTCGTGGGAGTTGTACCAACTGATTGTCCAAGGTTTAGGCCAATTGATCACAGACTTTACCTTGTTTTTTGTGCTTTTGGAAAATAGGAGGGATGGCATCTATGCAGTCTAACCAGGCGTCTACCTCTTATGCATTGATGACCAAACGACTAGCAGATCGTGTCAAGTCATTTGCATGGTACATCGATTTTGGAGCCTCTCGGCATTTTACAAACAAGAGAGATTGGTTCATGGAGTATATGGCTTGCTCTAATTTCGTCATCTTTGGTGGTGGTGAAAGTATACAATTGTCAGCAAGGGCAACGTCCAAATCACATTTGGTGGGAGAAATTTAATATTTCTCAATGTATACTATGTGCCAGGCATGGAGCTTAATCTGCTCTCGGTGAGTCAAATTATGCGACACAACCCGAAGTTGGACATCATTTTCAATTCACACAAGTGCCGAATTGTTGATAAGGAGTCCAAGAAAATTGTGGTAGTTGGGCTTGAGGATCATGGTTTGTATCGACTGCTTGATACTGTAGATCCTCTAGAGCATGGGCTGGTTGCAAGGAGTTCATCTATTGCAAGGAGTTCATCTATCAACACTCTTTGGCATCAACAGTATGGGCATCTCAACATTGCCTACCTCTCTTAGCTGGCTCGGGAGAATTTGGTAGAAGGCTTACTTGAGATTCAACATGTTGGCGTTTAAATTAGCACCTCTGGAGTGCTGATTGTAAATGTTCAACTATTTCAAATGTTTTGCAACACTTCTTCATTATTTAAAGAGGAGAAGTCCCTCTCTGCTGAAAGCAATGCGTAAGGAAGGGAATGGTAAACTAAGGTTCCTATCTTTTTGTACTTCAGCGGTAGGACACAAGGGTGCACAAACACAATGCGCCGCAACTAAGCTTTTTCTCTGGTTTCTGCAGATCTTAACTATGACTATTCTAGCTTTTAATCTATCCAATACCTTCAAGGTAAACAAAGCATGAGGGTAAAGGAGCGGGAATGAAGGGGTTGGATCACCTGAATTCGCCGTCTCCTGAGAATATAGCTGAGGCTCTGAACTCTCGAATATATACCAGGATAAGGTTGGTACAAGCAAACACTCTTTACGGTAAACTGGATCTGAGACTTGCCAAGGAGGAGGAACCCCTATCCGAGGTATGAGCTAGGAAACAGTTTACAAGAAACAACAAATTAACGATGTCTTGGCCAACAAGCTTGCTAAGGAGGAGGAACCCCTATCCGAAGTATAGATTGAAGGACAATACATTAAACAACAACAAACGATAACTGTCAATGACAAATATCCAAGTAGGAGGAACCCCTATCCAAGAAGGGAAATGAAACAACAAGCTATTTGAAACAAGAGGTAGAAATAACTCAAATAGGTAGATCAAAATGCAAGCGCCTTCTGATATTCTTCTTCAAGCTTTGTCAACAAATTACAAAGGTTGGGATAGCAAAGGCACGAAATCATGCACAATTACAATCGACCAACGAACTCTCATCCAAGAGTGAACAAATATCCGCTTTCAACGCTGTTGGCAACAATGGCACAACAATTTTGCATAGCAAGTAAAAGTTAAACAAACAATGAGCCCAAGGCTCTTATTTATAAAACTCAAAGGAGTGGGCAACCCCAAAATCTCCTTGAGTTAACAATGAGTTCTTGCCAATCAATTAGCAAGATTTATTCCTAAAAAGGGGGAACAAGCAGTTAACTGGAAAACTACTTCAGTTAACTAAAGTAAACAAAGAGTCAACTGGAAACTACTTCAGTTGACTGAAAGTAAACTAAAGGTGAACTTTAATGAAAGTATCCCTCCAAAATAGACATCCCCATTTAGTGGAGATCTAAGATCCACAAATCATGGAAGCCGATTAGGCATCCTTAATCAGTGGGATTTGACAATGCATGATTTAAGGGATATGGAGTTAACTTGGAAAGGGGCATCAAGTTAACTCCAATTACATTTAATGTCATCTTGAGTTGACTTGGAAAGAAGCATCAAGTCAAACTCAAGTATCATAAATGCCACTTGGAGGGTGTAGGACGTCCTTCTTTGGATGCCTTTATAGCTCACCATTAATCAACAGTGTCTCTATCCGTTCATTGACTTCATCAGCCTTTGGGGAGTTAATGCTCTGTAGAATGATGACGTGGCGTCGTAGCATTACCTCACCCGTTGTGAGTTGATTCTTGAAGTCTATACACTGAGATGCTGCCTCTTCGAACTTGGTTGATAAAGCTGCCACCTTAACCAGCTTGCAACCATCTGGATCATCAAGAAAGGTACTGCGGATGATGTCTCTGAACTGATTTTGTATAGTGACCATCTCGACGTATTCTCCTCCCTCACGCTGATATTCCATGCGAGGGAAAGATATTACCAACATTCTTGCGAAGTTGATAATAGTGGCAGACCACCCGTCTGTAATCAATCAACTCTACTGCATGGGCGTCATAGGCTTTCACCTTGTACGCCAACTGTTCCTTCCAAGCAAAGAGATGTTGCTTGTTTTCCTCAGAGTAGACTGATTGATACGCCAATTGCAAGTCTGCAATTGTGCTCTCGTCTTCTAACCTCTTCTCTGCAATTCTTTGTTCTGATTGTTGGATCTCTGCACGAAGTCCATGTGCTCTATACCGTAACTAGTATAGATTTGCCAGTATACATCTTTCCTTGAGAACAAACTCTTCCACTTGATCTCTCAAGTGTTTTCCGTATGTTATCAATTGTTGATGATTTTGTTCTGCGGGGAGATCTAACAATCCTGCTGGTAAGGCTGAAACGTTTGGGGTGCCATGCATCAAGCTGGTTATGTATGACCTTAGTTGCTGATTTTCAGCCTTTAAGGCTGCTTTTTCTTTTCCATCCTTAGCCATTCTTTCTTGTGCGCTCACCGAAGCTATTCTGAGAAGGTTTGCCTCCACTTGTCGTGTAGTCTTCCTAAGGTTAAGTTGAGACAATGTGTAGTCTTCTACTTGTACCTCGTGTATGCTTTTCTCTACTGGTGGGGTAGCAGTCTCTATGATAATTTCACACTCTGCATTCCTCTCTATGTGAACTTGCCTCTTCAACTTCTTCGCTGGCATGTCTTATGGGACGTGGTTGAATTCGGTGAAGTCAAGTTCATAGGAGGGTTTTTCCCTCTTTCTCCCTAGGAAGCCTTCAAGCCAAATGGAATCTTGGCGATCTTCACTTGGAGGAATATGAGGCCCTTGAATGCCCAATGTGTGAGACTGTGCTGTTGCAATATCTCTCGGTGGCGAATCCAAGTCAATGAGGACTTGCAACTGCTGTGATGGTGTTGATATTGGCGGCTCTGTTTCCATAACAGGCACCATTTCCGCTGCTGCTTCTGCTGTTGTTGATTTTGCTACTGGCTCTTCAGCAACTATTGCTGCTGGCTCCTCAGCAATAACTTCTTCTGGTTTAGGAGTAGTAGTCTCTATTCCTTGCTCTGGGGAAGCAACGCTCATAATTATCTCAGGACTATGTGTGGCTTTCTCCATAGGTGTCCTCTGTGTTCTGGGCTTTGTAGGCTTCGACATCCTCATCCCTTGGGGAGGATTGCACCATTGCTTCTACCTAGGTTTCCTTTTTGAAGTGGAAGGTGGTGGAGACTGAACCTGTGGCGGCTCTGTTCTGTGAGGTATCACCTTCCTTGATTTCTTGTTGTCGAGATAGAGTTGGCTATTTCTAACCACTCTACTCGTTCTTTCCTCTATAGACGTGTTTTCCTTGGCATACCAATCCACTCTTGGGAGTGGTTGGTAGTCAACTGAATCTGCGAAGAATGAGGGGAGAATGACTTCCCCTTCATCGTCGGATAGGCCCTCGATGTCTGCTAACATAAAATCAGCAATTTGCAGGAGTCTGAACCTGCTGTAGTTCCTTCTTCGCACTTCATACTCGTCTTGACAATTTACCCAATAATCTTCCATAGAAGACTTATGTGACGAGTGTTGCTCAAGATGTGCTGCATAGAGCCCTCTAGGATCATAGGATCTTCTCTCAATGAGATACTTGAGATTAAGCCTCACCGTTTCCTGACTCATCATCTTAGCATCTGCCGCGAATCTGCATCTATAGAGTCCCATTCCAACGGGAAAGTTAAAAGCTGTCTTCTTCTTCAAGTGCAAGTAGACATGAATTTCGGACAACTGTCTCAGGAATTCCATGAAGACTACCCTATCTGAGGGGTATCTTGGTAGCATGGCGGGGTGACCAATGTAGCCATACACGCGTATGTAAGAGAGCGTAGGGAATTGGATGAACCAATCCGCCCAATCCGCCATTGCCTCTCTGGCTGCCTGTGAAATACGCACATGAATCTCATGGTCTAGCTCACGTACGGTGTGCATAATGAAGTGATCACTCATTCTTTTGAAGTGTCGCTCCGCTTGAGTAAACTCAAGACGTATAAAATGCTCATGAACCTTTTGCACACCCAAGGTTCCCACATTGTTCAATATCCTGAAATCACCTTGGAAGGCAATCAGGTACACTAGGTAAGAGCACATGTGGAACCTCAGAGCTTCTAGATACCCAGTGATTTGTCAGTGGAGTGTGTCACTAATCTTAGAGTGGCCCAGTTATAATATTCCTTTCTACCAATGATTTTCGCAATGACATAATACATCCATGACTGGAATTGATGGCCATCCTCTTCTCCAATGATTCTATTGAGTAGAGTGATTAACACTGCGTACTCATCTTTACATTCTCCTCGTCCCACCAACTTAGGCAAGCTAGCCTTTGTCACTTTTAGCCATTTTTTAGCTATTATCTTTTGACATTTGTCCTTGGCTGTCTCGAATGCCTTCTCGCATTCTGTCACTGATATGACTTTGCTGTTAGGACATGATGGAATATCAAAGCACTTTTCAATATCCTGAGGCTTTAGACTGCAAACAATTCTTCCATTTGCTGCTCTGATTTCTCTAGTGGTAGGATTGTAATGCTTGACACAAGCGATTACAAGCTCCACGCTTTGTAACGTGATGGGAATGGATGCGGCCTGTAGCAACCTGGATTCTTCAATATTCTGCAATGTGATTTGATTCATGCCCTCCAGCTGCTCTAGATCAACCACTGGATTTACTTGATGTAAATTTGTGTCAACTGTTTTCAAGTAATCATGGAATAGGGCCGTCTTGGTCCCGTATTGTACCTGAGAGTACTGCATCTTGAAAAACTTAAAGATTGATTGTAAGCTTGACCTTGTTCTGATAATTTCCAGAAACCCCTGAAAATAGCGCCCTGCCGAGGAGTACTTTTCCGGAAAAAGTCTGGCACATGGGTTTTGTTCGTGCTTCAATGCTGAACAAGCCCAGTTCCTCAGAATTTTGATTCTGAAACTTTTTTGGAAAAATCCCCAAAAATAGGGGCAGCAAGTTTGTTGATTCTGAAAGATCTGACGAGATGGGTTTCTCTGGAAAATTATGTTGAATCTACCCAGTTGATCTGATCTGATGTAGCCTGTTGCCCTTTTGTAATATGCCAGAAAACCTAAGACAAGAAGAGAGGAAGTAGACAGAAGATGGATTGGAAGTTTTTATCTGACTCCCTGAGAAAATTTGTCTCTGAATCCAATCCTCAAATTAGCAATCTTCTCCTGCTTCGAATCTGCAAGAAATATTGAAGAACGGATGAAAACCTTGTCCAGATCTGTAAATGGCGTCCTTGAGAGCTTATGCTGTTCTTGATCCTTAACCTGCAATGAAATAATGAAGTAGGACGCCTATACTTAGATTATATAGACTCAAGCCTTAGATCCACAAGTTTGGGGACCTAACTCATGATCAAAAGTGATTTTGGCTTGATCTGAAGTTCAAAAAGGTGATTTCCACTGATCGTGGAGTGTTTTAGCCAAGTTTAACTCAAAATATCTTGACTTTAGTCAACAACTTGACCTTTGACTTCTTTTAGGCGTCCCTTTTGAGTTTTGCAAGTTTTTTATTATTTTCTCTCTTGAATGACCTCAGTTTGATCCTGAATCTGGCTTGATTTGTTGATCCTGAGCTGCTGCTGACACATTCACTGTTGAGCTGGATCTATTCTGAAGAGAAGTGCCTGGGAGACATGATGGTAAAAAGTTGAGTTCAGGGCTTCAAAAGAAAGGGCGCCTTTTCCAAGAAAGGGCGCTTTTGCTTGTGCCTTGGTAAATTTTCAATCTTCATTCTTCAGCTTTTTGAAATGACCTCGTGCTTTGATCTGGATTTCTCGTTGATCGAAGAATCAGATGATCTTGTTTGATATCTTGTCAGGTAGCTAGCTCCGTTTCGCCAAAGATGACTGGACTTGGGAAATTCAGAAGTCTTCTTAGGGTTCCTTTATTCAAGGGCACCCCTCATTGAAAAGGGTGCTTTTGTCCTTCAACATGGTTATCCTCATCTGAAAAGTTGCCTAGTTTGATCCTGATTATTTGTTGACTGCCTCATCAGATGCCTGTGCTTGCAGTTGTGTTGCTGAGATTTACCTGGGTTGAGAAGATTGTCCTGGGAGGCCTTTGGTCATTTGTCAGCATCTAGAGGTCCAAAAGGAAGGGCGCCTTTCTTTTGAAAAGGCTCTTTTTTTCTTTGATCTTCACCTTTGACAGTCATTTCCTGATATTTCTTCATCTGCCTCTTTTCACCTTGTCAGCAACTGCTTATGATCAACTCATTAGATGATTTAGCTGTTTGTTTTGTTGTCGAGCCAGCAAGCAAATGCCAAGGATGACTGCCTTGGATGATTCAACAGGCTGCATTTGACCTTTAAAGATCATGGGTGCCCCTGCTTGATAAAGGCTCTTTTCAGCATGTGAACTTGTCTCTCCTTCGTAACGTTTCTAGAGTTGGTCAAAATTTGACCTTTTTGGGTTTCAGGAATCTCCTTCATCAAACAACATCATTTTAGACCTTTTCCGCCATGATTGCGTCGTTGAAGCTTTTGAAGCTTAGCTTTCAGCACCTGGTACTGGCCAATCTACCATTAATGGCTGTGGAGCTCCTAACTTTGTTCCTGAAAAATAGAAATAGACCCACCAGAGTAAAATGTGTCTTTTGATGATTCTGACTTGACCAATGTGATCGTGAAGCCTTTTAATCCTATCAAAATCATTTTCAATCATTTCTGGGAAGGTCCTATTTTCGGGGGTTTCCCTGAAAATAGGGGCGTAAAACCCTGATTTTCAAATTTTCAGAATTTTGCACGTGTTCCTTGATAGAAACCCATAAAGACCCTATGTTTGGTTTGACCTAAAATAGACTTTAAATGACATTTTAACAAGATTTAGCTCAATTTATACAGAATGCCAAAAAATTTATTTTGGGTACAACACAACAGCAGACACATGGTGTTTGCAGAGCTTGCCAAGCAGGGAAGCAACATTGTACTCCATTTTCAGATGGAAAGTCTTGGAGAGCATCCGAGGTTCTACAACTGGTTCATGCAGATGTTTGTGGAGCAATGAATACTGCATCAGTCATTGGTGCTAGGTATTTCCTCTTGTTTGTTGATGATTTTAGTAGGAAAATGCAGGTGTATTTTCTCAAGGAAAAGTCACAAGTGTTTAATGAATTTCAGAAGTTTAAGGCATTAGTTGAAAAGGAGTCCAAATGTCAAATCATCACTCTTAGGTCAAATAATAGGGGTGAGTTCTATTCCAACCAGCTCATCGACTTTTGTGCTAAACACGGTATTAAGCGTTAGCTTACCACACCCTATACCCCTCAGTAGAATGGTGTTGTTGAGGGGAGAAATCATACCATCACAAAAATTGCTTGCTGTATGTTGGAGAACAGGAATGTTCCCAAGAAGATTTGGGCAAATGCAATGTATACCGCAGTATACCTTCTTAACTGGTCTCCCACACAAGCAGTCAAGAAGATGACCCCAGAGGAAGCATGGTCTGGGAGGAAACCAAGAATCACTCATCTTAGAGTGTTTGGTTCGACTGCGTATGTTTGGATTCTAGACGCTAAGAGGACCAAGCTAGAATCCAAGAGCCAAAAGTTGATGCTAACAGGATACAATGACAATCATAAGGCCTATTGGTTGATTGATGTGGCCATTGATTGTTTGACATTCAACAGGGATGTTGTGTTTGATGAGGAAGGTGGGCCCTTTTTGCTCTCTTCTCCCATCAAGAGTCCTGACAATCAACCTCTAAAGACCAAGGATTTGGGAGCTAAGCTTTTAGTAGCTCCACCTGCAGGGAGGGATTCTAATGATTCTGACATTGTGGAATCTCCTAGGCAAGACCCTTTACTACCAGGGAGGGACTTTGATGATTCTGACATTGTGGAATCTCCTAGGCAAGATTTTGTACCAATAGATTTCCTTAGGATAACTTGGATCAACATCCAGATGGTATTATTCCAAGCAGCCCAAGTCATGATGATGCTCATCCTGATTTGGAAGAAGATGCATCTCCTCCTCACGCTAAGTGGTGGGCGAAGCTCATTGGTGATGTTCATGATGATGAGCTTGTTGAGGGAAGATCGTCTAGAGGCAAGAGCAAGAAAAACATAGTAAAATTTTCTCTTATGGCGAACATTCAAAGTGTTTATGAGCCCCAATAGTATTTAGAGGCCAAGGGTAAACCTGAATGGGAAAAGGCTATGGATTCTGAGCATCAAAGTATTTTGAAGAACAACACGTGCGTTTGGTCAAGTCTTCCACCAGGGAAGAAACCCATTGGCTGCAAATGGATATACAAGGTAAAATACAAGGTTGATGGAACAGTGGATAAATACAAGGCCGGGTTAGTGGCTAAGGGGTTCTCGCAAAGAGAAGGTATTGACTATGAGGAAACCTTTGCTCCTACAACAAAGATGAGCACCATCCGACTTGTCCTAGCCATGGCAACATAGTTTGGTTGGAAGGTCCACTAGATGCATGTGAAGAGTGCCTTTCTCAATGGAGATTTGGAGGAAGAGGTATACATGATGCAACCTCCTAGTTTTAAGGTTGCAGGAAAAGAGCATAAGTTATGCAGATTGTTGAAGGATCTTTATGGCCTAGAGTAGGCACCCAGGGCATGGTACCTGAAGTTTGACAAGTATTTGGTTACACAAGGCTTTCAGAGGAGTCCCTCAGATGTAAATTTGTACATCAAGAACATTGGAAATTATATCATGATCTTGTCATCTATGTGGATGATATCATCATTACTGGTAGTAGGTTACATTTGATTGAACAGATTAAGTCGAATTTGTGTCAGGCATTTGAGATGACGGACTTGGGTCTCCTACACTATTGTCTGGGTGTAGAAGTTTGGTAGAGTTTGCTGGAGAAATTCAGGATGGAAGATTGCAAAATCTCATCCACGCCTATGGAGAAGGGGTTGAAACTTTCAACCAAATTAGATTCACCAGTGGTGAATGAGTATGCATTCAGGCAACTAGTGGGAAGCCTCATCTGTCTTACTGTCACTAGGCTTGATCTCAGTTTTGCTATGAGCTACATTTCTCATTTCATGACTGCCCCTAAGGCAAAGCACTGGGTTGCAGAGAAGCAAGTTTTGAGATATGTGAAAGGGACACCTGACTTTGGCATTTTGTACAACAGATGGGAAGATCCTAGGCTAGTTGGTTTTACAGATTTAGATTGGGCAGGTTTAGTTGATGACAGGAAGTCCACTTCTAGGTACATTTTCAGCCTCGGTACGGGTGCAGTCACATGGACAAGCAAGAAGCAGTAGGTAGTCGCTCTTTCCTCGGCAAAAGTAGAGTATTGGGGAACAGTTAAGGCCGCATGTGAGGCAATATAGCTTCAAAGGATGCTTGCTGACATGCAAATGTCTCAAGCAGGGCCTTCACCCTTGTTTTGTGACAATCAAGGGGTGCTAAAGCTTGCTAAGAATCCGGTCTTCCATGAGCGAACCAAGCATGTTGAGCTTCATTGTCATTTCATCTGCCAGCTTGTTGAAGATGGATTTGTGATGTTGCAGTATGTTCCAACTGAGGATCAGATTGCAAACATTCTCACCAAGTCTCTCAATCCGGATAAATTTGTAAAATTTCGAGATAAGCTTGGTGTAGTTAGTAGGATGACCATTAAGGGAGGGTATTAAAGTATTATTGTAATATTTAATGGTCATCTTAGCTTTTAGTTAGTCAGTAGTTTACTTTTAGTTAACTTAGTTTGCTTCAGTTAGCTTTTAGTATCTTTGCTTTAGTTTCTTTTTAGAAACATCATCTTGTGATTCTTTATATAAGGAGTTTTTCCTCTCCTTTGTAAATAACGAATATCGAATATCAATTATCATTTCAAAGATGAACTTGAAACAAATGTTTGTTTCTTCTTATTGGGTTGAGTTTAGCTATACTAAATTACTAATCACCTAGTGACCATTACATGGCTTGTTTTTTGATGATATTTTTTGGTTAGATACATTTCATCTAATAATTTGAGTTTTCAATTTTAAGTATCAATGTGCACATAAAAGTTTACTCTCCTCTCTTTTGATTTTTTTTAAATATTAGATAGACTAGGAATTAGTTTATCTCTAGTTTAGTTTTGGTTTCTTTCTTATCAATGTCATTTCAGCTTAAATTAATAATCATTTTTGTGTGGTTCATCTCTTTGAGTTATTGTTTGTTTGTACCTTTAGACACATATGTATATAGACTAGTTTCTCTATATTTGATCAAATTCCAAACCAGTAGGCCCCTTGTGAGTAGAAACACACTCTCCCTAGCAAAAGTTATCTTTCAATAGCCAAGTCAAGGCATAATTGAGCCTTGGAGGGATCTTCTCTTTTCAAGAGAGTGTCTTTCCCAGTGTTCCAAGACTCGGACTCGCCTTGGACTCGGCAAGCTGATTTTTGACTCACACTTGGACTCGACACCCAGAATTTGTAAATTGAAAAACCCAATAAATTTAGAGATTTTTAAGGATTTAAAACTTGTTTCATGCACCCTTTAATAAATTAACCTTAAAGACACAATAACCTCATCAAATAGAAACTATGATCACATACACAAACATACATCGATCAAAGTATAAATGTAAATTTTAGCTAAGGAAATAACAATAGTAACATAATTAGATATATAAATTGTGTCAAATGTATACAATACTCATGGAATATGAAATCCATGGCATCAAAAGTTCCAAACAAATATCAAAACAAAAGCTAGAAGTCTATGGATCAGAGGGGCCTGCATCACTCAACCCTCCTATGTAGGCATCTAAGATAGGTCTTGGATGATGATGCAGCCATAATCTCTGCTTGTGTCTCAATGACACCCACACCAACATCCAAGGTGTTTTCTCATGCTCTATCCTCCTCTTCCATGGCTACTACCTTTGCCTCTCTATCCACTTTGTCAACCCAATCAAGGTCCTCATCATTAAAGACAGGATCCTCAGCCTCAGTGATCCAATTTGGTTGTGGATCAACCTCCTCTAACGTGATGGGTGATAAGTCACTGCCCAAAATCTATCTATGGTGAAGGCAAAGGTTGTAATGAACATAAACTAGATCATTCAACCTTTGCACTGACAATCTATTACACTTCTTGGAGTGTATGTGCTCAAACATATTCCAATTGCACTCACAACTTGAAGCACTGCATGGTTGGCTCAATACTTGAACTGCAACCCTTTGAAGATTTGGTACCTTAGCACCAAATCTCTCCCACCATGCATTTGAGATGAGAAAAAGAAAAAGTCAATTTCATTGTCCAACTTCAAGTTTCAATATTTAATAGTAATATTCAATATTTAAGTTGCAATGTCAATCGAGTAGCCTTGCATATATCTCGTGCAAAGAGATCTTGTGTAAGTCTAAAATCTCAATCTTGATGACTTTGTGCTCCAACACGAGAATCATACATCTACTCTATGATTGTGTAGAGCTCACTCAAAACCTCCTCATCCGCCTTGAAATTAGGGTGGAATTGGAATGCTAGATTGAGGAAATATGCAGCTGCATGTATGGGCTTGTGAAGCTAGAGGTGCCATCGTCTATCAATGATCTCCCAAATGGGGCAATACTTATCATCAACTCCCCCATCAATGGATCTAATGGCCTTTTTGGCCCTATCCATGCCCTCATATATGTAGCCCATTGCGGGCTTCTCCCCATCAACAACTCGTAGGAGAACCACTAAAGACTCTGTGAACTGCAATTATTGTGAAACATTAGCATAAGAGTAAAAAAAAAAAGCAAATAAAATAAAAACATGAATGAAAATATAATGTAGAATTAGTAAACTAATTACTAATTACATTTACCTTTACGATCTCTGCAATAGGTACCCAAAAGCCTTGCTCATCAAAAATCCAATTTGCCACATTTTCCCTTGCATTGGTCTTAGCATATGATGAGGAAGTCCACTCCTCACTAACTAACATGCGCCTCAAAACTCCCTTTGATTGCAACAAGGATTGTAATGTGATGAAATTGGTAGCAAATCGGGTTATTCCTGGACAAGCCAACTCCTTTTGCCCTGTGAATTGCCTCATTAGGTTGAGGACTTGTTGATGTGCGTTTTATGACACACCGGACACTCTAGAATAAAGAGTCCAAAGATGCTCTATCCTCTCTTGAAAAACTACCTTGTATGCTAAGATTGCAAGAAAGATCATACGACAATTCCAATGTTTCTTAAGTCAGGTCTTGACGTGTGGATAAGCTCAATGGGCGTTGTGATATGCTGGTAACACAAAGGGACCTATGTTAACAAATTACTCAAAAGTAAGGACTTAGGTGGATTTGACATTGAATGCTCTATTATTTTTTTGGGATTTTCAATTTTGAGATTCTAAAAAAAAGAAAAGAAAAAAGGATGAGGGTTTAGAAGTCATATACTATTCCTATGAAATCAAGAGACGGTAAGATTAGGTGAAACTAAGGAACAATACTTTGTTTTGCCACGATAACGACAACTACACAAAGCAAGTGCAATCTTCTAGGATTTGTGCTTAAGATTTCTTTACCATGAATGATACCATCAAGAGAACAATATTATTCAAAGTAAGCATTGAAGCATCCACATTATAAGCTCAATCTAACTTTACGCATTGAATGAAAATCATCCATTCAAAGAAAGTATGAGCGAAAGTTCCACCAATCTATACTATCAATCTATCATTCATCTAACATGCATTCAAATCAAATACTACTTTAATCTACTCTATGTGGAAGAGAAATATGTAACCATGCAACCACTTGACAATAGAAGAATTCAAAGCAACTCATGCAATATGAACTTTTATTCTCAAAGCAGTTATAAGCAACAATTTCATAAGTCTCTCTCCCATACAATGAAATGGGAAAACAAGAGTTTATATAGAATTATGGAACTGAAATAAACGACCAAGATTGATTCAAGATCAATGGCAGAGATTAAAAGAACATAACCCTAACTAGGGTTTCCCAGAATACAATCAGTGATCAGTGAGTCATCAGTGAGTGAAGTGGTGTGAGGAGCTATCTTTGAGGGGGCGCATCCTTATCCTCCCAAGTGGCATTGTACTAGATAAATCTGGAAACTATTGTGTTGACTTCCTCGATCGTGACAAGTGGCAGCACATTGACCTTGTATTCCAGTAGGTCCAAATCGTTCGAACATTCTGCAAAAGCAATTTCCCACTCTAATTCCTGTTGCTGGAAGGTATGCCAGATGGACAAGAAGTCGGCTACCTTAGTCAAATTTTGTTTAAGGATCGGGCCAGTGGTGGTGAAGAAAATTTCTTGAACTCTATGCCTCAAATTTTCAAGCTGCATGTCATTTGCTCGAACAATGTCTTTCTCCAGTGCATCTGCAGCCACAAGTAGAATCTTGTTCCGAATTTCCTTCGTCCTTTCCTCAACTCCAACAGTATCAACTTTCACCTTCTCTAAGACTTCATTCTGTGTAATCAATGCCCAGTACCAGCTATTGAAGTCATATGTTGCGCCTGCTGCAATCACCTTTCCATCAACTAGTTCCTGCTTCAAAACTCCTTTCAACACTTTGAGACATGGAATGATTCTGTCTCGTATATCCTGAGCGTTGTCCCACGCCTCTGCCAAAGCTGCAATCCTCGAAAGCAAAGAGGAAGTTTGTCCATATGCCAACATTAGTTTCCCTGCAAATACAACCACTTCTTCACTTTTGTTGATTATCCATTCTTTGGTTTCTTTGGCTGTAGTCTTCTCTTCTTCGAAAGTCTCCTGGGAAGAGTTCATCAATGGAGGAGTCGCTGAGCTGGTTTGATTGAGAGGCTTGGTTAAATGCTGAATATACTCTTTTAGGCGTTCAACCTCTCGTTTGTATTCCTTTTTCTTTGCTACCTCCTTTTCCAGCCTTGCTTTGATAGAAGTAATCGAATTATCCAAGTCTTCCACTTCCTGACCTTTCATGGTTGGGCCCAGGTTGATAGTAGTGATGGCATATTCTTGAGGAGTAATATCCTCCCTTGACTTATCAACTGTCGGTACAACAATTTGTACTGTACGATGGCTGACTTCGTCTCTTTGGATAGTGGAGAATGTTTTGGCAAGCTTTCTTACATTAACTGCTTCTAGTCTAGCCAAGAAATCGGCCATGTCATCTTCTTTTGGAACTTTTGTTTGTTCTTTTATCTTCAATCTCTCCTTCAGCCAATCAGGGATAGTGGGCTGCTTAGTGTCTTCTTCTTCCTGAATATCTTGTGCGCCCAGAATCTCTTGAATTCCTTTAAGGGCGAAAATCATTCCTTCTTCAAATTCACTATCTAGAATATCAACTTCATTGTCAAACTCCAGAATCTTTGTGCTTGTGGGAGATGGAGGCTCATCATCCTTTGGCTGAACAGGAATGGGAGAAGGAATCCTTATGTCTCCCAATGACTCGTCAATATCTAATATCTCGTTCATGTTCGCGGATACGGCAAAATGAAGAGGCTCTGATCTTTGCTTCTTCCGGGTAGGTTCTTCATCTACAATCTTCTTTCCTTTTGCCTCCCTTTTCTTGGGATTGGTGCTCTCGATTGGCTCATCACCTTGGGACGCACCAACATTTGAAGAGTAAGATTCTGCTTCACCCATCAAATTGTAAGTCAAAGGCACACTCTTCCGCCGTAGGTCTTTGATCTGCCGGTCTTCCCACCATTGCGAATACTTGACGACTGGTCTCATCAAGGTGGTCAAGTTTGAAAGCTCTGGTTCTGACCATTGCACGGGAAGAAGAGGCCGACTCTCATCAAAACCTGGCTGTATATACTCGCCATCATCTTCAAGTTGTTTCGACACACGGAAGAGCTCAGTTGTCCTAATTAAGCTGACTGGCAGTCTGGACCATAATATTTTTCTAACATCAAATTCATCTACAGCATTGGCCCAATAGTCTTCCAGGTCTACCTTGTGTTTGTATTTTATTCTATTCATGGCCCCGATGTGATGGTGAGGGTCAAAATCAGCTCTGGATTTGTATGACGTGAATGGATACCATTGCATCTCTAGCCTGGCACCTTTAGCTGCCTATGCCGACGGGCAAGATTCTTCCATATTTCCAATAAAGAATGAAAAAGTGATGGTTGCTTTGCTCTTTACTCTCTGGAAGTTTTGATGTGTTTCTAGCTGCCTAAGAACCTCCAGCAAAATCATTCTGTTGGTGGGATAAATTGGAAGCTTGAACAAACATCCAGCAAATCCCTGAATTCTGATGTAAGTGAATCTCAGAAACTGGATATACTAGGATCCGTATTTGCTAATAAGGCTCCTAGCCTCATGGGTCAGCCTTTGATGCGTTCCTCCTTGCAATATCCTTGTAATGTGCATTAGGAATGCATCATGTGCTCTTCTGAAATGAGATTTGGCAGATAGCTACAACTGGGGGTAGCATTCATATGCCTTGAACTCATTTTCTCCATTTCCTACCACACCTCGGCAGATCAATCCTGAATATCTATAGGCCCTTGCCAGTAGATAGATAACATATGAACTCATATAGAAAGATTTAGTCCTCTCCAAATTCATCAGCTGCTCATGGATGTTGTCACTGATCATCCTCGACCAATTGAACATTTTGATGCCTGAGGTGATCTTGTCAATGAAAAAGTACATCCATGTTTCGAATGGTGCGCCTTGATGGCTGCCCATTATTTTGTTCAGTAGCAAAATGATATCTCCATTGTCTTCTTTGAAGTCTGTTCGCCGTAATTTCTTCAGCATCTTCTTTACAGAAGCCCTTGGCTTTTCCAACCATGACTTGTTGATGTTAGTCGCACACTGATCCATCCGGTCTTCAAAGAGTCTCCTTGCCTCATCTTTGGTCTTATATGAAGTCTTGTTGTAGTTGGGAATGCCAAATGCTTCTTGGATGGCCAGCTCTCCAAGATGTGCCAAAATTCTTCCATTAGGCACAATGATTTGTCTTTCTTGTAGGTTGTAATGTCTGGCACACTCGACCATCAACTTAGCACACTCCACTGCCGGAGGAAATCTAGCTACTTGAACAATTCCATTCTGCATCATCCGGCGAGCAATTGTTGTTGGCAGGAGTCCGTCTAGTCCATACATTCTCTTCTTGAATTCCTCGAGGTCCATATGTCCAAGGTCTCTATCCGTGACGTTCTTCCATTTGGAGTTAATCTTCGATTCTTGTTGAACTCCTTTGCTTGTGAACTTCATCTGTGCCCTTTTTGAAGGTTCTCTAGGAGTGGTCATCAACCTGCAAGAAAAGAAAATATATTAATTTTAAAACTTTTAATTGTGATTTTCTTTAAATCTTCTTCTCGAAAATTCTAACTTTCGGCCTGTGAAAAATCAAGTTGAAAATAAAACACTTAGTAAATCTTTCGAGAATGAATAAAGACAAAAGCAGAATAAGGAATTCCATTAAATTTTGATTCTAAATTATGGAATTATACTCTTGGATGGCAATTCTGCTAGAAACTTTGAGAATTTTGTCTTTATCACTGAAAAAGCAAGCTAGTCCTCTGAAAATTTCGATCTTCAGAATTTCACTCCTTTCTTCGTTCCTCACCTCGAAAAATCACTCAATCTCCAATATTCTATCTCTCAAAAATTATACCTTTCAAAATTTCTATCTCTCGTGACTTGGGGAGAGATTAACTTTCTTCTCAATCGAACTTGTGAAAATGACTTGCTGAAACTCATTATAAGGTTGAGAAGTTCGATTTATTTTAGTAGTTTCATATTTTATCTTAGGTTCATCGAACTTGGACTTATTTTCTTCTCGTTCATCAAGGCAAGTTTCTAATTTTCCCAATCTTCATCTTTATCCAAAATCTTTAGGTTTTTCCTCTGGAACTTGAATTTTACCTAAGTGTTAAAGAATAATTAAAGGTTTTATGTGTGGATTTTTTATTTTCCAACCTTTAATATTTTATTTTATCCATGTATTTTTATTTATTTTTGGCGAATTTTATTCAACTCCATGGATTTTTATCTCTTTTTCCTTTCAAGTTCGGACTTTACTCATCTTTGGACAATCATTTTGGGAGGAAGTCGGACTTTCCTATGTCTTTTCCATTTCACAACTCTTCTCTAAGCACTTCATGCCTTAGAATTTTTTTTTATCATGTTTGAGGGCGGACTTTCTAGCTTCTTGGACGTTGCTTTAGGCACTTCATGCCTTAGATATTCTCCATTAGACTCAAGGGCGGACTTTATAGTGCTTTGGATATGCTTCTTCTAGCCAAATCGAACTTCTTCAATGTTTGGACATCATATTTATTAGCCAAGTCGGACTTTGTCATGTCTTTGCCATTCATCTTCTAAGTCGGACTTTGCAAACTTCATGCCATAGTGTCTAGGCGGACTTTATAACTTTCATTCCAAGGCATGGGCAGACTTTCCAATGGTCAAGACATTGCTTCTCCAAGGTGAGGGCGGACTTCACTTAGTCCTTGCCATTTCCTATCCAAGGTGAGGGCGGACTTCAAGAAGATCTTGCCACTTTCATGGCAGACTTCCAAGGTTTCTCTCTAAGATGCAAGGCGGACTTTGGAGATGCCTTGACCAAGGTATGGCGGACTTCCAAGATGCCTCGCCATGTTCATTTCTCCTTCCAAGAGGACTTCCTCTACTTCATGCCATTGTTTTGTCCTTCTTCTAGATCATCTCGCCATATGGTTTTCCTTTGATTTTTCATGATTTTCACTTGATTTTTCATGATTTTGCTTGCTTTTCTCATTATTTTTACTTGCTTTTTGCTTGATTTTTCAATGCTTTTTCAGTCTAAAGGTGGAATAGTTGACTCTGTTACCTGTAGGACTTGGCACTTTCTAAAAATAGAAACTTACTAAAAATAGAAAAAGCAAAAAAGAAAACTTTCTAAAAATAGTAAGTCCCGGATTGGTCCAAAAGTGCCAAAAATGAGAAAAGCAAAAAGCAAAAAAGCAAAATCCCTAAAAAATAGAAGTGTTAGAATGGACCCAAAGCACAGGCGATCCTCGTTTTCCGGACCTTCTAAGCACTTCCATGACGTCTAAGCACAGTTTCAGGCTTGAATTCTCTACTTGGCTTGGGTGATAACTCCAAACTCTAACCTGAGACTCTCAGAGCAAAAGGACTTATGAAATTGCAACCCAAAGCTAAACCCTAAAAGCGGAACCACTGAGGGTCCCCATTTGCAATGGGGCGATGTGTGAAATAGGTCACAACAGGACCCATGTGTGATTGTATATGAATTTACAAATATTTTTTGCTATCTCCACACATGCTTGATCCATAGTTTTAGGACTCGATGAGAACTCAACAAAACCCGCCTAACTCGCGAGTCGCCCGATTGGCCAAGATGAGTCGACTAGTCTCGGGAGTCGAGTCTCGGTGAGTCTTGTCGATTACTCATTTGAGTCTTGGTGCAAGACTCTCCGAGTCTCGAGCTCGGACTCCCAAGTCCCGAGCTCGGACTCTCGGGCTACAGAGGTAACACTCAGGCGGGGTTTAAGCAAAAAAGCACATCATTTTTTTTTTCGTTTTTAGCTCATATTCGTCCGTTTCACCAAGCCAAACATCAACCTAGCAAGGAAACAAGTTGAGAAGACGAGATTTTAGGATCAAATCCTCAAACAAGTAAGCAATTATTATTTTTCTTTTTTTTGTTTGTTTTGAGAAATAAAAAATTTGAATTTTTTTTCCCCTCATCCCTTATTTCTTAACATTTTTAGCTTCTATTTGGATTCTATTTTTAAAAAATAAATGCTTATCATTTTGCTTCTTGTCATTTTTTTGCAAAACCTTATTTTTTTTCCATGTTAAAACAACAATGCCAACTTCAAGTTCAACACAAATGAGTGGCAAAAAAGGTCTTGCATGGAAGTATGGGATACCGGGAGCTATGAAGGGCCAAGTCACTTGTATTGAATGCAAGCAAAATATGACATGTGGAATTAATCGATTAAAATACCACCTTGCTAAAATACTTGGGCAAAATGTGAAGGCATGCACTAAGGTGTCTAAAGAGGTTTTTGGAGAGATGAATGCCTTACTTGTTGAGTACGAAATGAAAAAGTGGAAAAGCAAAAGACAAAGGGAGCATTAGCAACAATCATGAATCAAAATGTATCTAGTTCAATGCCTACGGATTCCTTTGTTGCCTCAACTCCAAGCTTCCATCATCCACATTCATCTATTGGTGAGAGTCCTGAGGGTTTTTTTTCTACTTCTAACTAGATTCCTTCATCATCATCGAATTTCTTTGTTCCACGCAGTGTTCCAAGAGCACAACCCTCACTTGAAGGTACTGCTTGGAATAAAGGAAAACACCATGAGGCTAGGATGGCAGGAAAATTTTTTTTTGGTACTATAATAATTTACCCTTCCATGTGGCGAACAACCCATATTGGGAAGGGTTGGCGAATGCATTAACAATTGCGGGTAAGGGGTTTAAGAATCCAACAACAAGAGAATTGAGTGGGCCATTGCTAGAGGAAGCTGTAAAAAATACATGGCTTGTGGTTGATGATCAAAAGAAAGTATGGCAGAGAAAAGGTTGAGGCATCTCATCAGATGGATGGATAGATGGACGGAATAGGACTCTTCTTAACTTTTTAGTGGCTTCTAATGGCACATTGGTGTTCTAAAGTCTATAGATGCCTCACATGAAGTCAAAAATGTTGAGACTTTGTGCAATCTATTGGATGGGGTGGTCTAGGAGGTTGGGGTTGAGAATGTTGTTCAACTTATCACGGACAACACAACAACATATGTAGCCATAGGGAAACTTATTATGGAGAGGCATCCTACTATTTCATGGACTCCTTGCGCTGCACATTTCTTGGATTTGTTGTTAGAGGAACATTGGGAAGATTCGATGGGTCAAAAGTGTGATTGAAGATGCTAAATAGGTTACCAAATTTATCTACAACCATACATGGGTCCTTTTTTTAATGAGAAAACACACAAATGGCAAGGAGCTTGTGCGACTAGGAGTGATGATTTGCTAGCCACTTCTCACTTTGCAAAGCATTCTTACCGCAATTCCTCATCTCAAGCAAATGTTTGTGTTTGATGCTTGGTCAGAGTCCTCATTTTCCAAAAAAGTTGAAAGGGAGAGAATTGCAAGAACAATTTTTTATTCATCAAAAATGGAGAGGAGTTATTCAAGGTAAGTAACAAATACAAACACAAACTACAAACATAAACTTTATACAAAATAATCTATTTGCTGTTTTTCTTTTGAGGGGTTAATTTTGTAATAATTTCAAATTTTTTTCAATTTTTTAGGTGAGAGAACTTTTGGTCAGGGTTCTTCATATGGTAGATGGAGATGGCATGCCGATGGGTTTCCTTTATGAGGCCATGGAGAAGGCCAAAGAGGCCATTTTGCATTACTATGGTGGAAACAAAAAAAATAAATCATTTGGCGCATCATTGATCATAGATGGACAAACCAACTCCACCAATACATGCCTTGGCCTTCTACCTAAACCCAAAATTCTACTTCTTTGATTCATTTAAGGCTGCTGAGGAGGTCATGGAAGGTGTCATTTCATGCATCAATAAGATGGTGCCAAATGCTGAGATGAAAGATAAATTTCTTGATGAGTTGGAGGTAAGATTTACTAAATCTGATTTACTGTATCATATTTATGAATTTGGCAATGTTGACTCTCTAGAAACATCCATTTTACATACATAATAATCAACTTGCTATATTTCATCCATCTATTCAAGGTCTACAAGGGTGCGAAGGGGAGACTCTTTTCTTTAGCTCAAGCAATTCAAAGGAGAGAAAAACAACTAGGTAAAAATATTTAGTTCAATACTACAAGCAGAAATTAGAAACTTGATTCTTATATTTTTTAAATGTTATTTTTGTAGATTTATGGTGTTGGCATGCCAAATCTTCGAAGGCTAGACATTCTCATTTTGTCCCCAGCCTTGTAGTGCTTCTGGGTGCGAATGCAATCAAATCTTCTTTGAGAGCATTCACACAAAGAAGAGACATAGGTTGACCCAAGAGCGTCTCAATGATCTTGTCTTCGTTCAGTACAACCTTCGCCTTTGAACTAGAAAGGTGGAGGGCATTTCACATGATTCCATTGACTTGGATGAGATTGATCTTTATGGTGAATGGATTGTCAATGAACAAGATGATGTCCTTATTGATGAAGATCTTGCAGAATTTGAGAGAGGAGCAACAAAAGCAGCAAAATTGGATGCAATAGAGAAAAACGAAGACACTTTTGAAGAAACAATCCATCATCGTTTTGATATTGTAGAACCTTCTAGGTCGAGGCTTGAAAAATTAAGTTACATTAGGAGGGGAAAGAGGAAGATGTAGATTGCATTTGGTTGTTTTTTTCATTTTGACATTTCATTATATGTAAACAATTATAAATTTAGATATAGATTGCACAAAGTCTAACATTTTTGACTTCATGCGAGGCATCTATAGACTTCAAAAACACCAATGTGCCATTAGAAGCCACTAAAAAGTTAAGAAGAGTCCTATTCCCTCCATCTGTCCATCCATCTGATAAGATGCTACAACCTTTCAACATAATGGTGATTCTTAAAAGTTAGATACTAAAAAGTTAGATACCCACTGAATCTGAAACTAAATCTGCAACTTTCAAAATAATGGTGATTCTTGCAAGAAACCACACAACTAGCTAGGATGGTTTTTGTCTCCAAAATTGGATTTACCAAATGGTTTTCGTCCTTAGGTAAATAGAAGAACAAAGTTCATTTTTTGAACAAACAATGAAAATTCAATAGTAACTCTTCTTTTGAAGATCCAAACTCCCTTTATAGCCTTTTTAGAGCTATTTTTTTGAAAAAATCACTTTTTTTGCTTTTTTGTTGTGTTTCCAAAAAAATCATTTTTTGCCTTTTCGTTGCTTTTACAAGAAAACACTTTTGGCTTTTTTTTTGCTTTTTTCAAAAACCCGTTTTTCCTGAATAAAATAACATAAAGCGTCTTTATGACCACTTTTCAGCGCCTCGAGCCTAGCGATGCTTTATCTACACACTTAAAACATCTTTTTAAATAATTAATCATAAATTATGAATTAAAATATTAATCAAAGGTACCTTTTTTGACAACTTAATTATTTAACTTATTTTCCATTTACCAACAGCCAATAGCCTACGGGAAAACTTAGGAAAATAGACTAAGGGTCACCAACAGCTTACACTCGAGAAGGGGACTTTACATTGTAAATCTTAAGGAGGTTAATATTGTAAATGATTCTTGCAGCTGATGGTTTCCATGGCTCCGTTTGTGGATCTTTTGGGAAGTTTTAGTTTAGAGTTTTCTCACGCCACTTTGCAGTATGAATGTAATGGGTATTTGATGAATGGGACAACATTCTAATGCATTACAAGCTTTGTAATGGTCATTTCTTAATTGAATATGAATTTATATAGTTTGGGATGGATAACTAAGAATGTCCAGTTATTCGATATCATTAATTGTGGTGTATGTATATGCATAGCTCATATTCCTTTGTGATTTTTATTTGTCTCTATTGGTATGTTGTAACTCTATAACCCAATGAATAGGCACTGGTCTTGGAAATAATGATCCACCATTCACCTTAACTAAAAACATCATTCACCCATAGAGTAGTAGGAAGTAGATGTATGTACTTAATGATTGATTTTTATAACTAGGGAAAATATTTGTAGTGATCCATAGTAGTTATCATCCTACAGAATCAAGTTGTGCATACCCACACCTTGTGGCTTTGCAATAATGTGCTCATCAGCTTAATAAGAGGTTTAATGCACAGTAGGTTAGTTTTCGGTCTAGTGAAAATTTTTGGGACCGAGGATACACTAGGTACTACTGCATGTTTGTCTGTTTGCATATCTTTAGTTGTGATCAATCTTGTTAACAATGCCTCTACAAAAGCTGCCCTTGGGTCTAATTGAGCCCGAATTGAAACAGAGATTGGTCTAGTGTTACCCTACTTGAACATTAGTTAGAGGTTTGTTGCTTTAGGTTTGACACCATGGCACTCAAAGAACAAATTGGCTTTAGGGATTTGGAAATCTACAACTTTGTGCAATATCTACAATGCTTGTCCAATATCCACTCCCAACCTCCTTTCCCACATAAATCTGTCAGGCCCTTCTTTCCGTTTTCTTTCATTTCCTCCTTTTGTGGGATTCCACCAAACATCCGAAACTCACTTTCCCACAAACTTGCAATCTCCCATCTTTTTACCTTTGTAGACTTTCCACGTGGATCCAAATTTCCTCTTCCACCTCATCCACTTTCATAATTTTTTATCACACCTTCCCCTGTTCCCCCTGTGGAACTCTTGCCCACCTTTGGACATCCATAGCCTCTAGTTCTCTCCTTTTCCGCATTTTCTCCCCACAGCCTTCCTTGCAAATTTCCCTCGAACATCTAGACTTCCACTCCAATGGCTATTTCCTATGTCCACATCTGCATTGACTTCCCACAAAGCTCTTCTAGGCCTTTGTCCATTTGTTTTTTTCTATGTGGAGGTCAACCTAACTTCCAGACCTATTCCACTCCATCCACTTCCCATATCTGATTTTGCATTGGAATCTTGCATCTACCATTCTCACATCTTGCTCCAACTTCTGTAGTTCTTCCAGATTGCTTCTTGCACTCGCTGGATTCTCCTAGCACACCATTAAAGATCAGATTTGACCTTGCAACTACCTAGCTAGGAATTATTTATCATAGTGGTGTGGATTCAAATGCAAATTCAATGATGGAGGATGAGGGTGATCCTGCCACCATTAATGTAGTTGTTGACCTCTAGATGTTGATGGTCCTCACACTTGATCTAAATCGTCCATCTCATGAATTCCAGAGGACTGCACTTACCTAGCACACTATGTCCAATTTTTAGTTGAATTCTCGCAAGCAATTGGATGATAAAAAATTATAAATATCAGTTTTTTTCCAAATCAAGGGTTGGTCATTTTTGCTTTCCACTCTACTACAAGTTCTAGGGAGCTTCTAGTACTTCAACTCTTGCATATCTAGTCACCATTAGAGCAACATCTTTTGTAAATCACAAGGAGGTCATTGTATTGTAACTGGGGTATGTAACTGAATGTCTCCACGATTCTATTTATGGATTTTTAGGGAAATTTTAGCTTAGAGTTTTCTCTTGCCACACTTGGTAGTATGAATGCAATGAAGATTTGATGAATGTGACAAGATTTTAATTCATTACAAGCTTTGTAGTGGTCTCTTCTTCACTGCATATGGATTTCTGCAGTTTGGCATGGATAACTAAAAATGTTCAGTTATTTGATATCATTATTTGTGATGTATGTTTATGCACAACTTGTATTCCTTTGCAATTTCAATATGTTGTCTCTATTGGTATGCTGTGACTCTATAACCTAATGGAATAGGCATCAGTCATGGAAGTAGTTATTGACCATGCACTCAAATTAAAAACATCATTCACTAGTAGTTTAGGAGGAGTAATTTGTATGCACCTCATGATTCAGTATTATACCCAGAGAAAACAGCTGTAGTGAGTCTTAAGAGTTATTATCCCAGAGAATCATGTTTTGCATATCCACATCTTGTTGTTATGCAATGATGTCCATACCAGTTTAATAAAAGGTCTTATATGCACTAGGTTAGTCTTTGGTCTAGTAATAACCCTTGGGACCAACCACATTGGGTACTACTGTAGCACTTTCTGTTTGTACATCTTGAGTTGTGATTAATCCTGTAAGGATACCTTTAGGGAAACCCCCCTTAGGTCTAGTTGAGCTCAAAGTGACGAAGAGATTACCCACTTTCAATAATTGGTTCATTGTTTCCCCCCTAATCATAATTTTGAGGTTTGTTGCTCTGGGTTTGACACCCTTGGTGCTTAGAGAAAGAGGATTTGAGAACCTACAACTTTTAACACCAACAGGGAGGATTGCCCCCTCAAAGTAGTGGCCATGAACATAATATACAAGGATTCTCTTGCTCTTATTTCCTGTGTATATTTGTGTATTGCCATTATTTCCTTTGCAATTTCCTCGCAAAATGGTACAGTGCAAGGCTGGGTAATGAGTATAATAAAGACACTAAAATAGAGTAAATTAGTAAACATCGCTAAAACATGTGGAGCCATAGAATATCTAGTGAATGAAATTGGCTAATAAATTAATCAGCAAAGCCCCCCTAAGACTCTTGCGGGCTAGTATACCATGATTGAAATTCTGTTAGTCAGCATGCTTTATCCAATCTTGCAAGAGTTCGGTCATGCTTGTCTTTAAAGGTACTTCAAATAGATCAATGTGCACAGTATTTGATTTACTGTGATTTTTGTAGTCCAAGATGCACTTCATATGCTTGAGGTCCTAGTAAATCAGAAAGTATAACCGTGTGGCCTTTTCTTACTTACATATTAGATTTATTTGAGGTCAAAAATTGACGAGGAGCATAATTTCCAATTTCAAGTTAGGCCATTTTTTAAACAGAAAGAAATGCATCACAAGTCTCTATGGCTTCAATAATCTTAGCGGGATTACTCTTGCTCTTTTCTCATGTATAAAGAATTGTAATACTAAAAAGCTAAACAATTTCGCCTCTCGTTTCTTGTTAAGAGGATAAATAAAGAGCACTGTTAGATGACTCTGACACACACATGGCTTTGAATTTTTCTATACTTCTAAGTTATCAAACTTGAATAGCTGGAATTTGTTCTAAGTTCTCTGACTATCTGCTTTCTACATGTGTAGCGGAACCTCACATTCTTAACTAATTTGTATTTGCAATTGGATTATCTCAAACTTGCTGCTTCATAGCGTATGTTTCATAGTTATTTGGTTACCACATTGACCTCTTCTGTTTCTTCTTCTTCTTAAATTCTTTAATTGATCAAGTTAATTTACTTCCTAGGGACAAGTACTTGGGCTGTCTCGTTTAGAAAGTTGAAATTGGTTGTTTGTAATAGTGCCCATTATGTATATTGAATGTAGTCTCATATATCGTATGATGTTTGTCACATGGGAAGTCCTCTTTGAGGAAACTAGGATTGAACATCGTAGAGCATTGCATCCTTTATGTAATGGAAAGATTTCATCTACAGAAAAATAAAAAAACCACAAATGATCATTACTATCATCCAATTTACGTCGAGAAATTAATGAAAGCATGTGTAGATTTTGGAAGCAATTCAATTTACTAATTTAGTATTAAGGATATTTTGGGTAATTGTCTCACATCAGGTTATGCCTATATATTTTGGTGACAGGTATAGCTTGAGCTACATCCCTTTTGCACGAGCAACAGCTAGAAAATGTATGGGTGCTTGTTTTGAAGGAGAGTTCTAAACTATGATTATCTAACTTGTGTTAAATTTACTTCGACATCTACAAGCATTAGGGTTTCAAAGAGAGTCGTATCTGTGGGAAAAACAAAAATTGTGCATATCATTTTTTCTCATCATCTTGATGATGGATTGTGCAGTGTGATTCAAAATATTGTAAAAAATAAAATAGAGTTTTTTCCAGAAATGTTTTGCTTGAATTTGAGTTTTATGTATTGGGATTGATTATGCTTATGCAACTCATGTTTTCAGGAGAAAATGCAAACAAAAACTTATTGTTCATAGTTATATATAAGTTTCAAACTCGTGCTTTTGTTCCTAGATTGCATTGATTCACTTTGAATTTCATAATAGTTCCTTACTTGCCCATTGAGAAAGGCAATTTTTTCTTTCATCTCACTTTTGAGTTGCATTTTTTTATTTGAAAAACTTGAGTAAGACATGCCAAGCACAGTTCCATTTGAGTTTTAGTGTTGGAGATATTTGCTTTGCTTACTGATTGGAGAATTCTTGTAGAGGTTATTGTGATATCCTATGAGAGTAACAATTATTGAAATTTTAATTGATATTTATGAGAATTATTTATAGATGCAAAGGCCAAAGTGACATTTTTTTGGGTATTCTCATAAAAATTCTTTTGTATCCTATTTTGTGGATAAATTATATGCTCTATTTTCTACTAGAGGTATCTAGCGCTTGGGAAAAATGTTGTTTAAGATGCTTAGTCCTGTCTGGTATTTACTAACCAAACTTAAGTATTTGCTTTTTGCCTACAAGGAAATCTCCCATGAACTCCAAGCATATTTCAAATGTGAGAAAGAAAGCCAAATAAAAGCTTCCGTCTCCTAGCATTTATCTCCAACCCTCGTTTTTTCTTTGAACACTCACCTTAATTTGAATCAAACATGAAAAGGCACTATTTTTTTTTTTTTGATCAGCAAGAGGCAAAGCCAAATTTTATTAATATAGCTACTATCAAAGGATCTTACATCTTATATTACAAGATAATCATTCTAAGCTTATACTCCAAACCAAAACAGCAACTGTTCTTGACAGGCACTATTAAGTATGCATAAAGATAGCTTTTTATTTAAAGGAAGTTCTTCCTCTTTATGATCTCTAGTTTTACATTTTAATTTTAATTTTTTTTGAAGAGGAAGTGTTTACGTGATAGTTTTTTTTTTTTTAAATCTAGAGAAGTCCTTCCTCTTTATGATCTCTAGTTTTAGAATTTTTGTTAAGAGTAAGTACTGCTTCCGTACAACCTTACTATATTAGCTTCAAGTTCACAGTGGGAAAATAAGTATAAACAATCTTGCCTGACATTTCCAATCCTCTTTGGTCACAAGATATATTGTTGCATTTCCCATCATAATATGTCAATACAAGATATCAAAATTCTTAGTTCCCATCTTAATTTTATTGATAGTATTGTTTATTTTTTGTTCATTGCATTGCTCCTTTTTAATGTTTCAATTGTCAGGATTGAGTTCCCTCTCTAAAGTTTCTGCCATTAGTTTTCTTGAGCTAGTCATAATCTTTTTATGAGGTTCCTCATTATGTTTGAAGATCGCTCCCCCTGCCACCCTTTCTTCCTAATCGTGGATTTCCTTTGACAACGTTGTCAACATTTCTTTATGAGCATTTCTTTCACACATCTATAAGTGTTTTTCATTCTATCATGACTAAAAAACGACTGTCAAGGATTTTAATCAGCTTCATCTTTTAAAAACTTTATGATCTTTCTAAGTAAAGAACAATTTTGATGTTGAAGCCTCTTTCTTCCTCTATGTTTTTGCCTATTAGATGTTCGTTCTTGAAAATCGTAAAGATTCTTTCTAGTGATCAATTCAGAATTATGATTATTGGACTTATCTTCCCATATGGCCTTCGAAATCTCCATTATGAAGCTTTCTTAGCCACGTTAATATCCATTCCCTTGATTAGGGCCAGCTCAAATGTTTGGGAAACAGTCGCAAATTTTCCATGACATTTAACAATGAAAACATGAATAATCCTCCTCTTTTGAGTATCTTGTATAAGTGACATTCGAGTGGCCATTAAATCATATTATACGTGAGGTCATCAATAATGAATGAAAGAGTCGCAATAAGTTTTTTTTTTTTATAAATTTCATGTATCTACACCATATTTGAAGACACGTTGATATAGATTTGCTATCAATATAATCACTAACATAATTATAATCATTAAATTCAAATAAATTTACATTCTTGGTACAAGGATAATAAAAATCACAAACAATCGTTTATTTTATAGACCTTAAAATTCTGTCATTTTCAGAATGATCGACATAAAAGATTATTTGCTTTAGATGCAATACCTATTTCATTGGTAATATCTGGCCTAGATATAGTTAGGCGTATCAAACTTATTATTTGTACAACGTAGAATTGGTCTTTTCACATGATAGTGTAGGGTCTATTTTAATAGGTATGACTGCCAATTTAAAATTCAATCATGTGCATACTTTGCTTGAGATACCACAATAGAATATCAATATTGAAATATAGACATTTCCAAGAAATAATGCAATAGGCCTAGATTAGTCATCACAATTCTATTTTTGGATTAGAGAATCAAGATCACTTGTAATAAGTAATTCAACCACATTACACAATTATAGTAATTTGATTATTTTTAATTTTCACATAATTAATTATCAAAATAACACAAAAAAATCTAGAGATTAAATAAAAAGCTTTTGACATTTGCATACCAAGCTTTAAGAGCTTGTTTAAGACCATCCATAGATTTTCTTAACTTATATATATATGTTTATTTATTTAAAACCTTTAGGTTGAGACATACATATTTCTTCTTGAAGAGCACCATTTATGAATGTAGTCTTCACATTCATTTAGTAAATCTCCTAGCCATTTTGGGCTTCTAAGCTAATGAGCATTCTTATGGTGCTCATTTTTGTCACAAGGACTATTGTTTCTTTATAACCAAAATGATGTCACTGAATGAAGCCTCTAACAACTATCCTTGCCTCATATTTATTGATTTCACCATTGGAATCACTTGTAATTGTATATAGCCAACAACAACCAACAATATTCCTTTTTGAAGGTGGTTATAGGATCCCAACTCTTGTTTTTAATTAAAACTTCACACTCTAATTGTATTACATCCATTCACTTCTTTCTCTATTAGCTTCTTTGAAGGAATGGAATTTATTTTCATAGAAATTCATTAGGGAAAAATATGTCTATTGTCTCCTAGTTATTTTAGATGAGGAAGGATTCTCTATGTTGACTTCTTCAATTAAATTTTGGAACCACTTGGGTCTTTTGGGTAGATGATTCTCTATAGATTCTCCCTTTACCTCATTAGTTTCAAATTGATTATCTTTAAAAAAAAACGATTCTTTATAGGTTTCAATAGGTTGTAAAAGAGTATTTTTTCAAGCATGTGAGTGTTTCTACTCAAAATAATATCCCTTTTTGAAGGGTCATAAAGTCTTAAGATTTTTGTTATCCTTTTGTATCCTCCAAAGATACATTTGAAGGAGCTTAGATCAAGTTCCTTTCTTTCTATTTAGATATGAGAATTGAAGTAAGGCTTCCAAATATTTTTAGGTGGGAGACATTTGAATTCTTTTTCTTCCACTTATCCAAGGGTGTTGATAAGCTTGATGCATTCAAAGACACCCTATTAAGGATATTGATGGTTGTATTAATTGCTTTGACCCCTAAAAAAATTGGTACATTGGGAGAATATATCATGGATCTAACAATTTTCATGATGGTTCTATTTTTCCTTTCTATTATACCATTTCATTGTGACAGTAGGGAGTGTTATGTTCCCTTTGGATCAAGTTATGTATTTTAATTTGAAATCGAATTGATTTTTTAATTAATGCTTTAAATTTAGAAATAATATTTTTATTTTTAAGGTAGTATGCATTGAAGAATGTCAAGATCAAAGAACATGAAACAAATTCCACAAGTGAAAAAAATATGCACAATAGTATGTCTATCAAATATATGAATGAAGAGCGTGTAAATACAATGATCAAGCCTTGCTTATATAGGCAAGGATGAAGAGGTGAGAAGGTAGGAGTGAAACTCTAACTACCCCTTCAAAGGTGGGACACTTGTGAGCTCACTTGACAAGTTTGTGAAAAAGTGTCAGTAAGCGTATCAAGTCATGAGAACACATGTCTCAATCATATGAAGTGAGACAAAATCAAAAGAAACCTAAGTAAACTTAAAAGCTAGGTGTGAATAGGTCAATCCTAGAAAGGTGATTAGCTAACTAGGTAGATAATGACACTATTTACACTAACACCCTCTTTAAGTGCAACTTCGGGAGTAATGTATGCACTAATGATGAGGTCCCAACTACTAGGCCATGTTAGGTACTCATGTACAAATATCTCATAAAATGGAGTAAAGGAGAAAAACCCAGTGGGACATAAAAACTTCTCTCCAAAAGAGAAATGATGCAATGCAATAAAATAAAATGTACAAGTGAAGAAGATAGGACTCATGATGATCCCCCCAAAGACTACTATCACATAAGTACATGAAATGTTTCCCCCATAGGAGAGAAAAAGAGAGACTATGAAGCCCCCCATAAGATCATAGAACCTGCAATGTTGAGTGATGCTCGAAGAATAATGCAAAATGTGATACTTGAATGCCGAACAACATTTCTTCCTCATGGAAGAAAATGAACTGTAGATAGGTGCATGATATCTTCACATGTGAGAAGAATATAAGTCTTTGAATGATGCACAAAATCCAAGACAATAGTGTAATCTCTAAAAGTTGCTCAAATGCTCCATGCAAAGGTTGATGTAAAACAAAAACCAAAGATGTAGATGGGTTGACAACAACGCTGATGTGGTTGTCATCAAAGGTGCCTACCAACTTTGTAAAATGGGATTCACTAAACAATTTTGATATTCCATGTAAGTAATCATCCCATTCAACTGTAGTGGAAACACAACTGTGACACTACCCTAAATCATGAGAAACCAATGATTTAGGACCACTCAATACTGATGAAGTAGAATATGAAGGAGATGCGGTATCAGTGTAAGGTGAAGGAACCGATGAGGATAGAAATCCAAGTTTCAAATAACTAAACTATATCTCCTTACGCATGTTGAAGGTATTAGTGCCATCTATACTCAAACCATCATCAAGGTCAACAAAACCAAAGGAAGAAAAGGAGTAGAATTTGGAAGCATGATCAACATGACCCGTGGCAATGATATGTCTACTCTACAAATCTTTGATGATCACAAAATGTTTGTGAACTCAACTGTTTTTCTTGTGCCACTATGTGTAATATGATAAATGGAAAGGAGATTATTGGATAAGGAAGGTACATAAAATACATCATTGAATGTTCCTTCTCCAATATGAATAGATTCTTTTCCAAGAGCTGACATATATGTGGTGCGATGCCTCAGAATCAAGAAGCCACTTGTGTGATGTGTTGTTTGTAGAAGCAATGAATGCCACACCTTTATTCTTATCCTTTGTTGAAAATGTGGATGATTTTGATGCAGAAAGGGAAGAACCACTTGTTTTAGACAATTGAATTTGAGTTTGTTGAAGAATAATCTTCAAGTCATCAATTTTCTTTTTGTAACATTAGTGTTCTTCATGCCCTAATCTTTTACAATAAGTACATTTGGGCTTGTCCTTCAAAAAAATTCCTTGTGATGAGGGAGATGAATCCAATGAAGTGTTTGATTTGGATCCCTTAGTTAGATCCTTAGTTCGTTTCTTTCCTTTAGATGATTGAGCAACTAATGCTTGAATGTTTGAAGGGGTGATAACATCCATAGAGATTAATTCACAATGTTCTCTTGCGATTCTATCAAAAAAATGTTCAAAAGAAGGCATTACATAAGTTGTTCCAAGAGTATCCATTGTAGATTAGAAAGAAGCAAACATTTGATAAAGACCTTTTAGCTTTGATAGAGTCAAGAAGACACATTCCTTATCTGTTTTTGTTTACAACAACCCTGAAGTCTAGAAAGAAAAGACTTGAATTGAACCAAGAATTTTTCAATAGATGAAAATTAATCAAGAGACAACATTGTTAATTTTGCATCCAATTGTAGAATCTTGAACTCATCAACTGTACCGAAGAGATTTTTAAGCTTGTCCCACATTTGCTTAGGAGCTGTACATTTTGGAATGTGAAATTGTAAATTATCATAAAAATGGACACCAATGATGCCCATTGCCTCATCTAACTTGTTCTGATAAATAAAATGCTCAAACTCCCTATTAAACTACATTTGTTGTCCATTGATCGTTTGTCATAATCCCTTAGATTGAAGTAGTTGTTGTACTTTGACTTTCCATGTATGAAAATTATGTGGTGTTAACAAATCAATTTTTGGATCCATGATGCACAAACAACAAGGCACTTGAAAATGTGCCTTACCAAACCACTCAAATTTGTATTATATCTAATTGTAGATCCCCCCAAAAAGATGCAAAACAAGAATTACAAGCTCATGTCAAGTTTGTAAGCAAATTGTTTGTTTATAATTCATAGAGATTTCTACAAAAAGTGAAAAATGGGCTTTCCTAAACTGAATTTTGATTACAAGTTTAGAATCCTTGCAAAATTCTAATGAATTTCAAAAAAAAAAGTTTGTGAATTTTTTATAATCGAGGTGAAAGTAATGTCTCGTCGAAAATTGCACAAATTACACTGATTTTCGGAGGTTTAAAAATAAATTGACAAAATTACAATTTTTGAAAATGTCTCGATGCTGAAATGTTGGGCATGGAAAGAACTTTCCAACAGATTTTCACACTTGAAAAAGACCCCCTCATTTGCAGGTTACACAAAAAAGAAACATCTTCCCCCACACCCTTCCCCAAGCTTGTTAACTAGATAATCACTCAACGGTTACATTAAATGTTAAGAAAAAATTAACTTTTATGAAAAACTTAACTGTCAAAGCAAATTATAATTCAAAATGCCCAAATTAATGGGCAAGTGGGGGTTGACTGAGTCTTTGTGGAGAATTGGTGGAGGAGGTCGCCTAAGTGGAGGTAGAGTCCTTGTGGTAAACTTCCATGCTGTTGGAGAATGCTACGATGTATTTGGAGATGGTATGTTAAGTGGAGAAAGGCATGGGAAGACCAGGTCTGTGTGACCTTTTTAATCTACGCAAAAGCCAAATAATTGGTAGATATGTTTGGAGGGGCATGTTGGTGCTCCAATGCAGATTGCGTGAGAACAAGAGCTCGCCCCATGCCAAAAGAAGCCTTTCAAAAAGCTTCCAAACCATCGACTGCCACAGAGGTCACACAACAAATGAAAATGGCCGCTGTGTGATGCAATGATAAATGCCTCTATCAAACGTTGTGGAGGCCGTAGCTTGGAGTATGGCTTAGTTGGGATGATCAGCAGGGCAATTGCGCTTGCTTGTTTCTTTATACATCCCTAATGCTGCTTCAACAGAGCATGATGATGCCTAGGAAATCATACTTGCATATCCGAAACAAAGAATTTCCTTAAGCCGCCTCACACACATAGCCTTGTTGTTGGTGAGTTGAAGGATAGTATGCGTGGTGCCCATGGAGGCTTTAAAAAACACTGAGATGCCTACTCACAGAGTATCAAACCATGTGTGAGTTGATAGAGAATGGATGCAGCTAGGAAACCCTGCACAGATAAAAGCACAAAACTTGCCACGAAAAACTTCAACCTTGACCTGCAAAATATCGAATGCCTCCAAACATGATGACCACTAGACATGCAATAATCGAAAGCAGTGATCAAAATAGGTCGAATAGGCCAATATTTCGTTAAAAAGACAAATTTCTACCCAAAGGGAAGATGAGCAGAGGGCAGATCTGGCTCTCAATTTTTTTTTGGTACAGTAGGTCAAAAATTTGTAAAAAATGAAAATGATCAAATTTAACGAATTGAAAGGTATTTTTTTGTTTCTCGAGCCTTCTGGATACAATGGTGGTGTTCGTTTGGCTTTACAACACTTCGTTGATAGGGCTATGTGCTAGAGTCACTTCGATGCAGAAAGAAACGTGCTCTTATGGCTCTTACCATGTTGGAGAATGCCAAGATCAAAGAGCATGAAACAACTTCCACAAGTGAATAAAATATGCACAATAGTATGTCTATCAAATATATGAATGAAGGGTGTCCAAATACAATGATCAAGCCTTGCTTATAAAAACAAGGATGAGGAAGTGAGAAGGTAGCAGTGAAACTCTGACTTCCCCTCCAAAAGTGGGACACTTGTGAGCTCACTTGACAAGTGTGTAAGAAAGTGTCAATAGGTGTCTCAAGTCATGAGGACACATGTCTCAACCATATGAAGCAAGACAAAAGAAAAAGAAACCTAAGTAAACTTAAGCTAGGTGTGAATAGGTCAATCCTAGAAAGGTGATTAGCTAATTAGATAGATAATGACACTATTTACACTAACAATATGCCCATATCATTGTAGCATAATTACCAATGAATGTTAGTGAATATAAGTATCTATTAAGAGATGGGACTTGTAAGGGTTTAATTAGGTCATTATGGACCAATTCTAGTGGTTTAAGAGATTTGTCAATATAACTTATCTTAAATGAAAATATATGTTGTTTTCCTAATTGAAAACCTTCACAAGCATTTAGATTGCTTTTAATTTTAGGTAAATAAATCACAAGATTATTATGAAACATATCATTTAGACTTCTAATATTTTAGTGCTCCAAACTTTGAGTATCATTATTAGTTTGACCAAAAATACAAATCTCTTGAAAAACCACTAAAAAGAATGTCTTGAACAATTAATAAAATATCATGATTTTTAATAAATTAAATATTTTAAAAAGAATATTTTATAAATTTTTATATTAATTGAAAACATGAAAGAATATTTTTTCTTAATTTAAGAACAACCAAGTGTCAAGTAGTGGCCAGTACTTGCCTTTGTAGTATTGTAATAAAAGTATTTGTTGTCAATTTCAAGGTAGGTAAAAAAATGCATTATCTACTTGATAGATTAGTTGACATCATATAGATAGTTCTAATAATTTGAGATCAATAGACTCTTCCAATGTTAGTAGGATAGTGAAAATTATAGTTGTTAGATTTGACCTTGACTCCAAGTTCGATTCGTACTAGGTGCAATTGAGTCTAACATAGTTGAAATTGAGCGTGTTCAAAGTATAATAATTCATAAATATATAAAATAATTTATTTCTTAAACAATTTGAAAGTTAATAAGATAAATTTAAATAAATGAAAAAACTCATGAATGATATCTTTTAAAATAATATATATTTATTATTTATTTATATTTTATTTAAAGAGATTTTTATTTAACTTTAACTCTAATCCTAATTCTAATCCTAATGCTAATGCTAATCCTAATCTTAACCCTATCCCTAATTCTAACTCTTACTCTAATTCTAATTCTAGCCATAATAACAATAATTGTCACCCTAATTGCTATTCTAATTCTAAACCTAACTTTAAGCATATCTCTAATTTTAGCCATAGCATTAAGATAACTTTTTAAGTGTGATAAGGGAAGATTTGTTTACATTTTTGTAATCATAAGAGTAACCTGATTCTAACCCTCACTCAAAATCTAATCCTAACTCTAACCCTTATTATAATTCTACCCTAACCTTGATCCTAACCCTAATTCTAAGCCTAACTCCAATTCTTATCTTGATTTTAATTCTAATTCTACTCCTAACCATAATTCTAGCTCTAAACATTATAATTATAATTAGAATAATAATTTAATTAATTGAAATTATAATTTAAAATATTAAATAATAAATTAAAATATTAAATAATAAATTAAAATTATATTTTAGAATTATAATAATTACCATTAGAATTATAATTTAACTAGCATACCTACATTTAAAAATATATGTAAAGTACGCCGAGAGATATCCTTCTCAAGACGTCTATTTTTAATCAATTGAACCTTAACCCAAATTGAAGCTTAACTCTAACCATAAAGCTATTTGAACCCTAATTGGAACCCTATTTGAAGTTGTTTTGGATTACTGGCTTATAGACAAGGACAAATTCCCTAGAAGAGTGTCTTTCAAGTTTGAAAAAGTGCAGATGGAAAACCTAAACTTTAAATTAGCTGTCACTGACTCCTAACTCACCCAAATAGTTGATCATCGCACTAAGATGTGCATATTCAACATAAAGTTCAAATTCATAAAACTTAGAGTGAAAGAGTGGAATATTGATTTTTTATTAAATCATAATCTTAATTTAGTCATAACTATAATTGAATCATAACTCTAATTGAATCAAAACTCCACTTGAACCCTAACCCTAACACTAATACTAACCCTTAGCCTAATTTAACCCTACCCCCAACCCTAACCTTAACCCTTACCCTAATTAAATCTTAAGACTAATTGAATCTTGATTGAACCTTAACCCTAATTGTCCCATAATCAAGTAACTCTAATTGAACTCTAGCCCTAACTTTGAATGTAACTCCCACAAACTTCAAGAGTTTTATAGATAAAATATACCAAGATGGATGTGTGAACCTAGGTAAAAGAGATTTGATGACTTAAAGTCAAGTTGCTTCATAGCCAAGTTAAATCTTGTAAAATTTCTTCATATGAACTTTAGGAGGGACAAAGCTTATCCAAATCTCCAAAAAAAGGTCCCAACATGAACCTATCCCATAGGCATTCAACCTAAGGACTTTTTCACTTAATAATGAAAAAAAATCACTAAATAACATTTAAAAAAATCCTTCTACGCAACCTTGTTTAAAAAGCAGTAATCAAGTATCCATATATTTTTATTTTTTATACATTTATTAAAAAAAAAAATTATAATTTTTTTTTATCTATTTTAATAATGAAATTTGAATACCCATGCTAATTCCAATTTAATTTTAGAACAATTTTAATAAACATACATATTGACAAAAGCACTCCCATGTAAGGTGGGCACATTTTTCAATCCCTTCTTCCACCATCCAATCCTCCACTCACTCATTTCTATCCATTTAACTCCACTTTATCCATACATTCTCATTATCATATATTTACTATAATTAGCTTTCTATTACACTCATGTCCACACATATTCCTATATATTTTACATCGAAGGCGTATCCAATTTGATAGAGATCAACCTAAAATTTGAAATAAATGGTTGGCCTCTTTCCACAACACCTGGCCAACGATTGAAAACAAGTGCACTGTCGATCTTATTAGTTTTCCACTATTTTTTGGCGACTTAATGGTGTCGCTCGCCCACCCACACACAACTAAAATTCCCGTGTTGTAGAAGTTAGCTACTGCAGGATAAGAAGACATGGGTTTCCAAAGCTTGTCGCACTATGTCACTATATGCAAAAAAATAGAAAATGCACAAAATGGGTATGTTGAAAAGGTTTTAGAATCTTTCAAACAAATGCAATTGGCAAGTGTAAAGCCAAAGTTCTCAACCATTGCCAGCATCCTCCCTGTCTATGCTAAAATGGGAGCTTTGTAACAGGCTATGCACACCATTCACAAGATAAAAGATAGAGGGGTTTCGTAAGATGATGTATTTGCAACTTCCCTGGTAGACATGTATGCAAAATGCTAATGGATAGACAAGGCAGATGAACTGTTTGAGTTAATGCCTTAAAGAAATGAGTTCTCATGGAATGCCCTGATTGTAGGATATTCGCAAAATGGATTTGTTGAAAAGGCTTTAGAAACTTTCAGGCATATGCGGCTGATGGGCTTAAAGCCACACTCTACAACCTTTGCCAACATCCTTGTAGCTTGTGTTGAATGGGAGCTTTGGAACAGGGTATGGACATCCATCAAAGCATCTAAAGGATTGACGAGGGAGCAACTCGAGACACAAAAATTTACGTACAAACCAGAGAATAATTTTATTATTCAGAAAAATTAACTTCTTGCATGCAGAGGATCACAAATCCTCAAGCTCTGCAATACATGCAAGCTACAGAAAATTACAGTCACTACAAAGTTCTCCTTTCGCAGCATGTGAACTCTTTTTCCCCAAAAAGCTGCAAAAATCAGAAAATCCCCCCCATAAATAGCTCCCTTTTTCGTTTTGGAGCCAAACAATATTTGAATTATCATATTTTGGCGGTTTGGCGCCACAAATTACAATTTGAAATTCAAAATTTAAAACATCATTCAAAAATTAGCACATTTTGAAAGTGTACCAACTTCTGAGAGCCATAACTTTTGATCCGAGACTCCATTTTTCAAACCGTTTGAACCGTCAGGAAGGTCTCGAAGTCAAGAATGTGCTCAAAATTGCTATGTTAATTTTGGCAAGTTTTTAGGCTTTTTAGGGCTGTTTAATGCCTCAAATTTGATTTGGAAGGTTTTTAGGTGCATTTTTGGGAGACTTAAACTACAATATCTTTCAAACCGGGAATGATCTCAGCCTGATTCTTTCGCCAATCTTCTTATTTTTTGTTTTGAATCCTCCCATATAATTTTTGTCCCCAAACACCTTCAAATTCCAATACCTACTAAAAATAGCAGTTGACTAGAAAAAGAAGAAAAGAAAAATTGAAAGTGGGGAATTACATTATGACGAAAAGGGTATCCAAAAATGCAAAGACATCTACAAAAAGCTAACCAAAGGAAACATGAATGGAATGCATTTTTTTGGGAGATGCAAGATTTCCCTTACACCACTGGATGCTCCTGCATCAAGGATAGAGGAATTTGGTCAAATATAGTTACAACAAGAGCGGTAAACATGTGTGCAAAATGTGCAAGCATAGACAAGGCATGTGAATTGTTTGAAAATGTGCCTCAAAATAAATTTGGTCACATTAAATGCTATGATTGAAGGACATGAACAAAATGGATTTGTTGACAAAGATTAAGAAATTTTCAAGAAAATCAAATCAGTAGTTGTAAAGTTAGCATTCTCCCTACCTGTCCCAAAATGGGAGTTTTGGAACACGGTATAAATTTGATGGAAGGGGGAATTTGTAAAATAATATAGTTGGAAATGCTTTGATAGACATGTATGGAAAATGTAAAGCATAGACGAGGCTTGTGAACTGTTTAAAAAAGCGCATCAAATAAATGTGGTGGCATTTGCAGGATATGCACAAAATGGATTTTGCAAGGATGTTCTCATAGTATTTGAAATAATGAAGCACTCTCGAATATATCATAACAATATAAGCTTTTCTTGTGTTCTTTGTGTATGTAGCCATTCAATTTTAGTGGATGAAACACCCTAAACTTTATGATTGAGATGCCAATTAAACATGTGATGGTTGTGTGGATGTGTTTTCTTGGCCCTTATAGATCACATATGGATATAGGTTTTAGAGTATTTACAATGATGTTACTTTTTTACTTGGATCCTGAAAAATTTGTGACTTATTGTTTGCTCTTAAAAATCTATGTAGATGTGGGAAGGTTGTGCATATCCTGCAATCATTGCAGTCCATGAGATGACATCTTCAAAACTTCATGTATTATGTTAAATAGTTCATGTGCCTTGTTAATGCTTCCACTTTTTGTATGCATGTCTACTATGGCAGTTGCAACTATAATATTTGACAAATTATCTCTCTACCTCTCCCCTCTTTTTATATCCTTCTCTTTCTCAAGTCCTCTCTCTTTTTTCTTTAAGTCTCACTCTATTTTTTCCTCTATCTCCTTGCCCCTCCTCTCTCACACTCTTCCCCCTTCTATATCTCCCTCTTTCTATTTGTATCCTTCCCTCTCTCTCTATTGGAACATAACATGAGCTTGTTGGTAATGGAGCTCATTTAGAGGTTTTGTTTCGGTCATGTTTGGATCCCTATAAAAAGATGCATAGTTGATTTGAAGCTATCACTCCTCCATTGAAACTTATGTTGCACAAAAAACATCATTTTCTAAATGGTCTACCAATTGACCTTTGCAAAATATTTGCAAAAAAATAGACCCAATTTTTTCCTAATTGACCTTCCACAACTCTTTGGCGTACCCATTGCACACCAAGGTGTGATTGCCAGTTTCACACCATCTTGAAAAGGAACCAATTGGAAATCCTATGCGTTGCAAGGAACATCATTCTAAGAATCTTTTCTTTGGAGCACAAATATAAACTTGTGTTTGCATCAAATCATTCTATGACATAGAAGATTATAAATAGTCTTTGGAAATTTTTACAACTATAAAGCTACTCTAAGCAAGGGGTCAATCTAGGAGAATCTAGCTCAAAGTGCAAGCAACAAGAAAGATTTAGCCAACCGAGCTAGGGCCCCAACCCCTATGTAAATTCTAATTTTAAATATAATTAAAAAAAATCTTAAATAATTAAATAATTCTAATTATGTATAACCCTAATGTTTTTTAAAAAGGGAAAAACATATTTTGAAGGGACCCGGAACCCTTAAACAAAAAGAGCAAGGTTGCAGAAAAGACAGCAAGCAGCCAGCGAAAAAGAACAGCTCCAAAACAAGACCAATCAAGATTTACAATTTACACTTTTCTTGTGGGAGCGGAGAATCATGTTGAAAGAAGGCTTATAGGATTTTTCTTTTTTTCCTTTAACTGTGATCCAACCTTCTTCCACTTGCACCACTTTACCATGCCAAACTAGCTCACTACTTTCATGAGGATGAAAGCCAACAGCTAGAATATTTGGAGATTCATCATGATTCTTTTGCACAGATATAGACTTTTCAGAAGAACCACCAGAAAGGGAAGCCGAAGCACAATCACCTGAAGTGGCAGTCTTAGACTCAATAGGGATAGCCCTAGCGTCCTTGCCAGTTGAGACGATAGGAGGGGGTGTCCCTAGACCCAGTGATTCAGAAGCAACCACTTTTGAAAAACTTTTATTCTGATAAGCTTTCTTCTCAACCGTATAATGTTGTTAAGAGGCACCTTTCCACCAAGTAGTTGTCTTTGTTTTTTTCTCTAATCCGCAATGTGCAACCACATGTCCATGTCCAGTATTGAAGCATCGTCTACACTGGAAGGGAATCCCTTCATAATCCAAAGATTGGACCCAAGAGCCTTTAGAAGATTTAAGGACTTCAGCAGGCAGCGCTTTTGAAACATTTATTTCAACCAGAATGCGAGCATAGTTGGAATGAAGAATGTCAGAAGATTCATCATCCACCATCAAAAAATCACCAAGGGAATCACCCACTTCCTCCAGAAGAGAGTCATGCCAAAGGTGAAGGGGGAGATTGGGCAATCTAACCCAAATCAGGAATTTATTAAAAGTTTCAGAAACAAGGTTGAAAAATATATATAATAATGTTAATTTAATTTAAAAATATATATAATAATTATAATAATTATAATAATAAACTTAATCCTATACCTAATTCTTAATTATTATCATTTTAAGATTATATTATTTTAACCCTAATGTTAATTTAATTAAAAAATATATATAATAATTATAATAATAAACTTAATCCTATACCTAATTCTTAATTATTATCATTTTAAGATTATATTATTTTAAAACAACAAGAGAATTATTTTATTGAAAGAGAAGAAAAATATTATAAATGATATTGGGTGAAGATAAAACCACAATACTACATGAACAAAGATAGAAGATCCACATATGGGAAAATAAATAAATTTATATATGATATTGGGTGCAGATAAAACCAAATACTACATGAACAAAGATAGAAGACCAACATATAAGAAATTAAAAAAAAAAAACTTAAATAATTAAAAGTCTTAGTAATATCATATAGAACTTCATATAAGCATAGAAAGAAAAATTACTAATATTTTGCAACCTATGCAATATCTCACTAGCACTTAAATAAACCTCCTTATCATTCTTTTTAATCCTCAATCAAGTCATGTAAAAAGAAAGGCTACAAATGTTGAAATTTATATTATTATTGTACTATATATATAAATTTTAATTATAAAAAAACATTTATACAATAATAATTAAACTAAAATAATAATGTAAATATTTAAAAATGATAAAATATCATAATGTTTATCATTTAATTTAGTTGACATTAATTTAGTTACAGTAAGATTACTGTTATCCAACTACAACTAGGGAGAATACTAAATAATAAATTATAGGAAGATGTTAAAAACCCCAAGATTAAATTTGAATAGCAGTAATTAAGTAGTGCTTATTTCATATAAAAAATCAAAGATGTCATGCTATGATAGAAACTCATGCATCAAGGAAATTCTTCATGTAAACTAACAAACAATTGCTAGAACGTTTTAAGCCTCTATGTTAAATAGCTGTTAGAAAAGAAAATATATATGATCATATTTGATAACCCACAACCCCCCAAATTAAGAATGGAAATATATGATTGTCCCAAGATGAAATATTCTTTATGGATGATGAAACTTGCAATAGTGTAATTCCCTACAAAATATATTTGCAAAACTACATTGAAGGGTCTCATCCACTCTATCAAGTACTGCATTATTCAATCACAATTATCTATTATAATATGCAAATAAATTGAATGCACTTTTATTGACAATACAAAATTCAACCATTAATACATACAAATAGTGGTAAATGAAATTCAATGTTCAACGAAATGTTAACAAAAATTGTTTACCAATTGTGGTGTAACAATGTTTTTGGTAGATAATCTTTTGTCAAACTTAGTTCCTTACCAATCTATAAGTAATTACTTCAAACTAATCAAAATTTATTATTGTTAGGATTTTATAGTAAAAAATACTAAATACCACCTACTATGATTTTCTCATACATGCTACATCATTTTCTTTTGGAAATAGAATAATTTTCAAAAGTGTACAAAATGGAAATGAGCTATAAGACTTTGGTTTCATCCAAATATCTGTTTGGATCTATCTCCAATATAATGATCTTCTAATTGTTAAAAATTTGACAAAAATATATACTTGAATAGCTACCAGATTGTCATACAAAAATCAACAAGTAGTGCATTCAAGCAAAACCGTTTGAAAACATGCTTGAATAACTACCAAATTTGATACAAACTAGTAGTATGTTCAAAAAAACAATTTGAAATTGAAGAGATTACGAGTATTTAGTTTACGTTGTAAGTACTAGGTGAACTTAAAAGGAAAAATATCAAGAATGCACAACACCCAAAAGACAACATGCCTTCTAGGAGGAAAGTTGTAAACTATCACAGTGCAAGCCATTCCTAGTTTTTAAAGGAACAATGACATCTATATTTTTGTTGGAGGATATACTATTGGAGCTTCCAAGTGAAGATGTCAATTAGGTCATTATTTTACCTATCGAATCAAAATTTGTCAATGAAAGTTCATACACTGTCAAACGAGCCCAAAGAATGCACTAGAATTAATTCATAAAATTCTTTGAATAATTTTCATGTGTATGGATTTAATATACAAGTGTAGGCTTGGGTTTAATTCACTGCCTTGTTAAAGAAGTATTTGGTTGGAGAGGAACTTGTTCAATCTTTGTTCAATGTATTCTAATTAATATGAAAACAATAGAAAATACATCATTTATAATAATAACCAATTATTTTTTTGCATGTCTATATTGTAGGATATTGCATATCTATATTCTACCTCAATGGAAGATACATATTTGATACAATTTAAATATATTTTCTAAATATTATATATTAATAAAATATTTACATAATCATTTAGCACTTTAATGCTAATTATTATTTAAGAAGTATTTGGTTGGAGAGGGGACTTATGTTCAATACATTCTAAAAAACAATAGAAAATAGAACATATATAATCATAACCAATTACTTTGTGCATGCCTATATTGTAGCTTAATCGAAAATACATATTTGATACAATTTTAATATATTTTTTAAATATAATAAAATATTTACATAATCATTTAAGAACACAAATTGATGTTAATTATTATTTAAGGGTAAAAGTATAAAAGCCATGTACACTTTTATAAAGGAAATAGTAAACTAATAGAATGTGCATTTTTTAGTATATTTTATGTTTGTATTTTTTTGAAAAATATATATATATATTTAAAATATTTTTTATTATAATTTGACACTATAATTTAGTTGGAATGACGTTATATGAGAAGCCAATCTTTTTATAGTAATTTTTTTTTCCCTTCAAATTTTGTGTGTGTTTATAACTTGGTGTATAGATATATTTTTTTCCAATTTTGATAAATATATATTTAAATAAATATTAAAATGTGCATGTATTAGAACACAATTGTTTCTATTCCATCAACATTCATTTTAAATATATTTATCTAGAATAGAAAAAATTATACAATTCTTTTATCTAGTGCATAATATATATATTTTTGAAACTACACCTATGGATCTACAAAAGGGTATTTTTTATATTTAAAAAAAAAAAAGTTATTTACATGAGTAGGAGTGGTACTAATATGCATTTAGCCAATAATTTTAGTTGGAAAATTGTTTAAATATCTAATTTAGCCTTCTTACTAAATCATATGTTTGACCAAAATTAATTTTTAGTTAGAAATGCTTAAATTCACTTGTATTGAAAGTGTGACATAACTTTGTACTTTGTACTTTTAAATTATGTAAACAATATATTAATCATTTTAATGTAAATTGTAGAATAATGCATGCCTATATTCTAACTTAATGGAACAAAAGGGTAACTACATGCATTTATTAATACTCATATTTTTATAATTTTAATTATTTAATGTATTATAAGAAGCTAAAACATAAACTTGCATTTAATAATACTCACAATTTTAGTTGGAAAAGTTGTTGAAATATCTAATTTAATCTTACTAAGTCATATGTTTCACCAAAATTAAGTTTTAGTTAGAAATGTTTAAATTCACTTGTGTTGAAAGTGTGACACAACTACTTTTACTTTTAAATTATGTAAATAATATATTAATCATTATAATGTAAATTGTAGGATAATGCATGTCTATATTAATGAAACAAAAGGGTAACTACATGCATTTACTAATACTCACATTTTTATAATTATAATTATTTAATGTATTATAAAAGTTGAGTCAGTAATCATGAAGAGATTTTTTTAATAAACAAATGGTATGTAAAAATAAGAATTATTGAAAAGGAAGAATTTGATTAGGATAGTATGTAAGATTGAAGGTAGGTATTGCAAGGTTATAATAGATAGTGAAAGCACAAATAATAGTCTTATAAGAAATTGTTGAGAAGTTAAAATTTAAGAGGTTAGAATACCCTAATCCTTATAGAATCTCATGGTTAAAGAAAGAACATAAGATGTTGGTAAGTGAACAATACTTGGTAGAATTTTAGATAGGAATATATCATGATAATTTTTTGTATGATATTATGCCAATGAATGTATGTCATTTATTGTTGGCTAGACAATGATAGTATGATAGAAAGTTTGTGCATGATCTGGGAGAGAAAAATATTTACACTATGATGAAGGATGGTAAGAAACATACTTTAGAACCATTAAATAATTTAGAAAAGTGAGTTTTCATAGCACTAGAATTTGTTTGATGGATTGAAGGAAATTATTTAGATGGTATAAGATATACAAATATGTGGTTTGCATGGATTTTTAAGATATGTAGCAGCACTACAAGTCGAAGAGAAGCACCACAACTAGAAATTAAACATTGTTGACAAAATACAAAGACATCATATCAAATAATATGCTAGAAAAGTTACTACTAGTAAGTATCATCAACCATAATATGGATTAAGTTCTAGTATAAATTTTATCAAATAAGTCTTATCCACGAATTTAGTTGCGCTCAATTTGTAGGATAACCCCTACGAAACTTGTCTATTTTGTAACCTACATTCTCTAAGCATGTGAAATGAGGCAAACCATACTTTCCCTCATGTGTGGTCCAAATCCTTGAAAAGTCATTTTGAGTGTTTTCTCCTTTCTGCCTTTCAAAATTTGCGAAGGAAAAAAATTTGCAAGTTTTAGTTTTCAAAGTTAGTAATTTTCTTGCTCATGCAGGAGTGTTGAAATTCAATGCCCCTACACACTCAATGCAAAAATAAAACATTCAGGAGCACTGAATTTCAGCACCCCTACATGTCTTATACTGGAACCTTAAAAAAAGAGTGTATGAGCGTTATTTTTTATTGTCATGACACCTTGAGTTCACACGAGTGTCATTAATGCAGGCGAATTAATTACGTTTTGAGGGTTTTTTAATCGGTTTTAACTGTTTTGTTTTTCATTTTATTTTCGTGTTTTCTCTCTTTTGTTCTCTGGGTGTTCGTTTTGCTGCTTTTTGTTGTTCGAGAAAGGTACTAGAATGGATTTCATGTCATTTTTTGCTAGGGTTTTTTGCCATATTTCACAAGAATGTTATTTCTTTCCATTTTTTTGTTTTAAATTCTTTGCTTTGCATATTTTCACTTGTTTAGGGTCATACAGGTTTCTATTTAGCTGTTTTTTCTTTTTACATTTGATTATGCATATTGGGATGTCGTTTCAGTTGTTTTCATCTTTTCAGTTTTTTCATAATCAGGTTTTTGTTGGGTTTCCATGATTTGTTTTAGGGTTTTTAAGTTTTCCATGAGGTTTAAAGCCTACAAGCCTTTTTTGTTTTACCCATCATTGATTAACACAAGGATGATCGGGTTTCATCCTCTTTATTAATTATCTACTCTTGTGTTGGCAGAGAAATTCATCGTTTACACACGAACTCTTATGGTCGATTAGTGTTTGAAAATTGATCGTTTGCACGTTATCAAGTTTTTTATGCATGAGCGCTGAAAATTTCTGCCAGTGCATTTGAAGTCACTTTGTATATGTTAGAGTGATGAAATTCACTGCTCATGCATATATATTCATTCCAAAGTAATACGACCAGCCGGTGAATTTCACCGTTCTATCATTCAACAAGTCATTAGTTCACATGTTTGTGCAGTGAAATTTACTGCTCAAGCATAAGTTGTTTACCTAAGTGTAGGGTCGGAAAAATTTTCCACCCCTACATCAAATCCTAAAGCATGAAGCGGTGAATTTTCCTTATTTTTTCCCATATGCAAGGTCGACAAAATTTTCCAACCTTGCGTGCCTAGCCAAGTTTTTCCCATGTAGGGGCAGAGAATTTCTTTGCCCTTACAACTTTTTGTTTTATCAATGTGTAGAAGCACTAAATTTTAGCGCGAATGCACAAAAAGTGAAAATCACTTGTCAAAGTACTGAATTTATCCACCTTTTCACCTGAATCAACCAAACACATGTAGAGGCGTTAAATTTTAGCGCCCTTACACTAGAATCCAAATTTTCATGCTAACACTCAAAAAAAAATTTCCCTCGCATCCAAGTTTCCAGTTCACCAGCATCTGCTCAATTTTTTGCCACCATCACGCCTAAGCCCTAAGCCCTTCGAACCCATGCAGTTTCTCAAAATTTTCCCACTTGTGCATGTAATCTAGAATTTTTCTAACACTAGGAAATTTTACCTTTTTGTTGCAGTTTCCTTTGTATACTATTTGATTCCTTTGCGCTCAAGTTACAAAACAACTCTATCAATGTCTGAGCCTTCTCCAAGTAAAGCTAAATCAATGACGTAAAAGTACCAAGGGTTTTTTCCTGTGACTTCAATGTCTTCCAAAATCAATGAAATTAAGGATAGTGAATAGGACATGTGGATATGCCCGAGTTTGTGGAGCGGACCAAGAAGCAACCTTTGACCAAAGGGATGAGATACATAGTTGAAAGTAATATTCAGTTGGTTCCCTCCTTCTTAGTTGCTACATATGATCCTAAGTTTGTACTTGTAGCAGTTGCACACTATAACCAAGATGGTAGAAGTGTCAAGGATGTAGATGGGAATGTGGTTATCATGCTTAGTGCAGAGTTCTTTGATTTGATCTTTCAGTGTCAAAGCATTGACAAATATTCACCCAACAATAATATAGTGATAGAATGACACTAGTAGAAAATGAAGAACTAAACCAACAAGAGCAAGAATTAATAAAGAAATTTTTGATCAAAGAGTTTTTCAGGTGTAATACTTGTAATAATATCACCAAAGAAAGTACATGAGTGGAGAATGTGTAAAAAATCTAGAGCAATAAATAAGATCATTGTAGAATATAGATTATTGTTGCCAAGGATGGATTATATAATGAATTGTTTAAGTGGAGCAAAGTATTTCACTAAAATAGATTTTGAAGATTGGTTACCACCATATCAAAATCAAAGAGGAAGATGGATGGGAGACTGCATTTAAGATAAAGGAAGGATTGTATGTGGTTTGTTATGTCTTTTGGGTTGATTAATGTACCCAATATATCTATGGTAAGGATGAATAAAGAGTTAAAGCAATATCTGGATAAGTTTTTATTGTCTACTTAGATGATTTTTTTTTTCAATAAGACCAAAGAAGAGCATCTAAATCACATAATATTAGTATTGCAATGACTAAGAAATTTTTTGATCAATGTGAAGAATTATAATTTAATGAAGTCAAAGTTGATATATTTGGGCTTAGTCATTTCAACAGGAATATGGATTCAAAAAATAAGAAAAATTATAGATTATGTTAAGCACCAATGAATATTGGAGAGGTAAGATATTTTCATGGATTAGCTAGTTTCTATGTAAAGTTCATTAAATATTCTAGTGTCATTTATGTGCCAATAACTTAAACTATGAGAGGATCTAAGAAGGAATTCAAATGGACAACAAAAATAAATAGAAGTATTGAATTGATAAAAAAAGGCAACTCAATAGTCAATGCTAGCATTGCCAATTTTTGATAAGGTATTCCAAGTAGATTGTAATAGGAATGGAAGTGCAATACAAGAAATATTGAATCAAAAAAGTAGACCAATATCTTATTTTAGTGAGAATTTTAATCATGCAAGGAGGAGATATTTAGTATATGATAGAGAATTTTTATGCTACACTTCAATCATTAAAGAACTAGATACATTACTTGTTCCCAAAAAAAAAAATATTATGTATACATCATTAAGCATTACAATACTTGAATGGATAAGGTAGGTTGAACCAATGACATGTGATATAGGTAGAATTCATGCAAAGTTATACTTCTATGTTGAAATATAAGAGTGGAAATTAAAATAAGAATCAAATTCATTGAGTAGAAGATAAAATTTGCTAACAAAGATAAAAATTATAAGTAGAAAGATGTGAGGAATTGAAACATTTGTATGAAGTGGATCCTAATTTTGTAGAAGAATGGAAAGCATGTAGAGAATCGATATTGACATTAGTCACTTGATTATTTGACCCAAAATGATATGCTATTTAAGAGTAGTTATTTGGGTATTCATAGAAGCTCAATGAGAGAAAATTTAATCAAGGAGGAGCATAGAAGTAGATTAGCAAGGCATTCTAGAGTAAATAGGATAGTGGCTTTGATAAGTGAAAATTATATTTTGTTGCAACTATATAAGGATGTAAATAAATATGTTCAAAGCTATAATATTTATCAAGTAACAAAAGTAAGTAATCAAAATTTTGGCTTATACAAACCACTACCGGTTCAAAACAAAACTTGGGAAGACATAAGTATGGATTTTGTGTTGGGCTTACCAAGGACTCAAAGAGGGCATGATTCTATATTTTCAATATTTGGGATATTTTTCAAAGTGGCACATTCCATAGCATGTAAGAAGATAAATGATGGAGTACGTGTAGCCAATTTATTTTATAGCAAAGCTATGAGATTACATGGTGGAACAAAGAAAAGGGGGGGAAATGGATAGGAGACCTAAAAATGAGATGTGAAATGAGGGACCTATGCCAAAAGAAAAAGGGGGTGCCCACCTAATCACAAATCCACCTTTTCCATGTTTATTAGGAAGAGGGATAGTGCCACAAATGATTCGAATTGACTTGCAACCCTCAAGGTGAGTCATGTTAGGATTTAGGTGGCATAAACCTTGTAAATACTTTAATGAATTGTTTTCCTAATGTCTTTTGTAAATTACCCATTAGAGGTGAAACCATTTAACCAACGGTGGTGAAAGAACTCATGTAAAGAGGAAGTTACCATTACTGTTTGTCTTATGCGAAAAGGATAAAATAGCTAGGTGTCCCATTTGGAATTTTCTATTTTTAGAGGGTTATGACAACCGTCATAAGTTGTAAGAGTATCTATGACACTATGATAGTTTTCATAAGATACTATGACATCTATCAAATTGTTTATGATTGTATTTATGACAGATTCCTTCCCTAGACACCCATGCATGAGAGATGCCTCATGATAGTTGTAAGAGCATCTATAAGTTGCGATTTTGGGTGGATTTTGTGGTTGGAAAGGAGGTAGGTGTGGTTTTTTCCATTGGTTTTGTTGCATGTTTTTGGTGATACCATACCATGGTATTCATCCCCACAAGTTTCTCTAAATTGGGGCCTTGAGTTAGAGTTATTCATTCAATTTGGCAGGTAATAGGGTGTTGTTGAATTCTACAAATTTTTACAGAGAAGTGTATTGTTGTTGTAATATCTCTTGGATTAGTAATATACTTGCCTCTCTCTTTCTATGGTGGATTTTTTTCCCTTAGGGATTTCTCCACGTAATTATGGTCTCATGTGTTATGGTTTTCTTTTCTTGTTTTGATTCTACAATCATATTCATATTAAGGGTTAATATTTGGATTCAGATTTGCAATTACTATTGATTAAAGTTCATATTGAAAGCTTTCTTCACCATGCTTTACAATATTTGGTATCATATCTAATGGTTCTATTGAGAAAGGGACGCTTGTCCCTTGAGTGTTGAAGGTTTTTCACTACAGTGGGAGCTTTTGCATTATGGGTTTTTTTATAGATTTGAGAAAGATTGTAAACCATGGCCTCTACCTCTCGTCTAGATATTGAGATGTTCAATGGCACTGGATATGAGATTTGGAAGTTGAATATGGAAGATATCCTTGAAGAGAGAGATCAGTGGTTGGTAGTTTTCAAATGAAAAGAAGCCAAAAAAAGTGTTTGATGAAGATTGGAACAAAATGGACAAGAAGGCATGAGGAACCATTCGGTTGTGTCTTGCATATTCCATCCTCTTGAATGTTTCAAAAGAATCTATTGCATACAATTTTCCGAAGAGGATAGGTGATATCTACCAAACCAAAAGTTTAACTAATAAGTTGTATCTTAAAATACGTTTGTATTCTTTGAAAATAAGGATGGTGATTCTATTGAACATTTAAATACTTTTAATTAGATTATAAGTTAGTTTGCATCTGTAGATGTTAAATTAGAAGATGAAGATAAATGTATTTTGATGCTTTATTATTTACCCGAATCTTGGGAAAATTTAATTATTGTCATAAGTGATGGCAGTACATAACCAAAGATGGATAGTCTCATTGCTATACTTCTTTCAAAAGAGATGAGGAGAAAGTCAATGAATGTGGGCTCCCAAGATACCTTGCATGCGCGAGGAAGGTCCAAAGAAAAAGGAGGGCCTAAAGGGGACGGGAAGAGAGACAAGTCTAAAGGATGTTCTAAAATCCCCAAGAAGAGTAGAGTAAATTGTTGGAGTTGTGGTAAGAGAGGGCATGTGAAGGAGTGTAGAAACAAGAAGAAAAGCATTGAAACCTCCACGAATAATTCCTCTGATGATGGTGATTCTAATGCTTTGTTTATTTTTGCTAACTCTATTAGTAATGATGCTTGGCTTATTGATTTAGGTGCCTCCTTCCACATGACTCCTAACAAGGAGTGGTTTTCTACATATTCAACATATGATGGAGGGGATGTTTTCCTTGGTGATAAAAATGCAAAGAATATTGTTGGTAAGGGGAAGGTAAAGTTGTGTTTCAGTGATGGAAGGGTTAAAACCCTTGATATTTTTTACATATTCCAGGACTTGCGAGAATGATTCTAGGATGCATGTGACATTTGACATGTCTGGTTGTAGGTTGGTAAGAGGGAGTTTGGTGATAGCTAAAGGATCTTGGATTGGGACTTTGTTTAGGCTTAATGCTTCCACTTTTTTTAACTCTACCAATGTAACTGGTACTGAAAATACATGTATGTTGTGGCACTATAGATTGGGTCACATAGGTGAAAAAGGTCTTATGACCATTTTGAATAAAAATTTGGTTGATGGTATTTCTAATTATTTTGTTGGTAAAAATGATTTTTGTGAGCATTGTGTGTTTGGTAAACAAAATAGATCATAATTTCGTAATGGGACTAATAAAACTAAGAGATTATTAGAGATCATTCATTCAGATGTGTTTGAACTAGTGGATGTTGACTCTTTTGGGAAATCTTGTTATTATGTTACTTTCATTGATGATGTGTCAAGATACACCTGGACTTATTTTATGCATGTAGAATTTGAAGTTTTCGCTAAGTTTAAGGAATTTAAAGCCTTAGTTGAGAAGCAAACATATTATAAGATAAAGGTGTTGAGATCCGACAATGGGGGTGAATATTATTCTAGGGAATTTTATGAGTTCTACAAGCATGTAGGTATTGTTAAGCAAAAGACTACACCTTTTACTCCCCAAAAAAATGGGGTAGTAGAAAGAATGAACTGAACCTTGATGGAAAGAGCTAGGAGCATGTTGAGTGGTGTTAAGCTTGATAGATTCTTTTGGGTAGAAGTTGTAAGTACTACATGTTATTTGGTTAATAGATCTCCTTGTTCAACTCTTGTTGATCAAACTCCTTATGAAGTGTGGATATGTAGAAAGCCTTCAATTTCACATTTAAGGGTCTTTGGTTGTGAGGCTTTTTTTCATGTGCCTCAAGAGAAGCGGTCTAAATTGGATCCAAAAGCTCAAAAATGCATTGTGTAGGATTTGGTGAGAATCTAAAAGGTTATAAGCTTTGGAATCCACTAACCTATAAAATCGTTTTCTCTAGAGATGTGATTTTCAGGGAATTTAGAGCTTACTCAGGTGAAGAACAACCAAAGGAGAAAGATAAGACAAAAACAATGCACTTTGAAACAAAGATTGAAAATCAAGAAGATGCACATGTGGAAGAACAACAAGATGGATTAGAGGATGGAGAAGAAGAAGAGAGTTCAAAAATTTTAGATGATGTGTAGGATGAGCATACAAAAGAACAACAAGAACCCCTTACTCCTACCTTGAGAAGACCTACAAGACAAAAAAATCTAGTTGATAGGTATAGCCCACTAGATTTTTGTTGTAAGTTTTCTTTATTAAGTGTTGATGACGAACCTAGATCTTACAAGGAGGCTATCTCTTTTGAAGAAAGTGAGTCTTGGATGCAGGAAATGTAGGAGGAGATGATGGCTTTGGATAGTTGTGATACCTGGGATCTTGTTAGTTTTCCCAAAGGAAGAAAGCCTATTGGTTGCAAGTGGATATTTAAAAAGAAATTTGGAGCACATGGTCGATTAGAGTGGTACAAGACCAAATTAGTGGCCAAGGGCTACTCCTAGAGAGAGGGAGTTGATTTCAGTGAAATTTTCTCTCCTATTGCTAAGTTAACTTCTATTAGATTCCTATTATCTATTGTTGCTACTTATGAATTTGAAATAGAGCAAATAGATGTTAAAACTGCTTTCTTGCATGGGGATCTTGAAGAAAAAATTTATATGCGACAACTTGACAGTTTTGTTGAGCAAGGAAAAGAACACTTGGTTTGCAGGTTAAAGAGATATTTATATGTTTTAAATAGTCTCCTAGGATGTGGTACCATAATTTTGATGAATTTTCATTGAAGTTGGGTTTTGTTAGAAGTGAGGAGGATCATTTTGTTTATATAAAGGTTATTGATGATCACATACTTATCATTGTCTTGTATGTTGATGACATGTTTATGGGTAATAGCAAGGTGATGATTAGAGAACTTAAGACTCAGTTTTTTGGAACATTTGATATGAAGGATTTGAGGGCTGCTAGATATATTCTTGGGATGGAGATTAGTAGAGATCGAGTACACATAAAGCTTTGGTTAAGTCAGAGTAAGCATGTTGATACTATTTTATAGAGGTTTAAAATGTAGGACTGTAAACTAGTAAATATTCCATTTCCGGTTGGTTGTAAGTTGAGCTTAGACATGTGTTCTAATTCTAATTATGGTATTGAAGAGATGTCTAATGTTCCTTATGCTAGTGTTGTTGGTAGTTTAATGTATGCAATGGTTTATACTAGACTACATATAGCCCAAGCAGTGGGAGTTCTAAGCAAGCTTATGTCTAACCCTAGTAGAGAGCATTGGACTTTTGTTAAAAGGGTGTTTAGGTACATGCAAGGTACTTCCAATTATTGTTTGGTTTATCATGGTACTGATAATGTGGATAATTCATTGAACATGTAGGGTTTTGTTGATGTAGATTGGGCAAGTGACTTGGACAGTCGAAGGTCCACTAGTGGCTATGTGTTTACTTTGTTTGGGGGTTCAGTGAGTTGGATGAGTAACAAACAACCTACAGTTGCATTGTCCACCATTGAATTAGAGTATATGGCTACTACTCATGATTATAAGGAGGTTTTTTGGCTACAAAGACTTAGTATTGGTATTGGTTTTGATTGCAAGATAGTGAGGGTCGGATGTGATAGTCAGAGTACCATATGTTTCACTAAGAATCCTATGTATCATGCTTGTACTAAGCATGTTGATGTTCAATATCACTTTTTGTGAGAAATGGTTGAGAATGGATAGGTCTTGATTGAAAAATTTGACACTTTGGATAATGTTGCAGATTCTCTCACGAAGCCATTAACCACATATAAACTTTCTTGGTGCAGAAAGGCCATGGGCCTTGATCATTGTACTTAATTTCATGTTGTTGTATCTCCATGGGTGTAATTTACAATGTATGATGTCAAGTGGGAGAATGTTAGGATTTAGGTGACATCAACGTTGTAAATCCTTTAATTAATTATTTTCCTAATGTCTTTTATAAATTACCCATAAGAGGTTAAACTGTTTAACCAACGGTGGTGAAAGAACTCATGTAAATTTGAAGTTACCATTATTGTTTGTATTCTAGGAAAAGGACAAAATAGCTAGGCGTCCCATTTGGAATTTCCTATTTTTGGAGGGTTATGACACCCATCATAAGTTGTAAGAGTATCTATGGCACTATGAAATTTTTCATAAGATGCTATGACATCTATGACACTGTTTATGATTGCATTTATGACAGATTCCTTCCCTAGGCGCCCATGCATGAGAGATACCTTATGACAGCTATAAGAGCATCTGTAAGTTACTATTTTGGGTGGATTTGGTGGTTGGAAAGGAGGTAGGCATGAGTTTTTCCATGTGGTTTTGTTGCATATTGTTTTGTGATACCATGGTGGTATTCATCCTCACAAGTTTTTATTAATTGGGGCCTTGAACTAGAGTTATTCATTTAGTTTTGCAGGTAACAGGATGATGCTGGATTCTACAAAGTTTTACAAAGAAGTGTATTGCTGTTGTAATATCTCTTGGATTAGTAATATACTTGCCTCTCTTTCTATGGTGGATTTTTTTCTCTTAGGGGTTTCTCCACGTAAATTTGGTCTCATGTGTTATGGTTTTATTTTCTTGTTTTGATTCTACAATCATATACATATTAAGGGTTAATCTTTGGATCCAAATTTTCAATTACTATTGATTAAAGTTCATATATTGCAAGTTTTTTCACCTTGTTTTACAACAAGTCAATCCTAGGTTTGGACACTATGATGCCTTAACTTCCTTATAACTGAAATGACTGGACACCAATTTTGGGAGAAGAATAAAAGTGCATTAACAATCAAACCTATGAAATCTATCACTTGAAACACGAAGTATTATGATAACATTGGCATAAACAACCATTAACCAATAGATCTGAGTGTTACACCCCATGTGTTATTACCTATTTACTATTACCTTGTTTGGTGAATTACTTCAATAAATGTGAATGTGTTTATTTATGAATTATAATGGAAATATGTTGAATGAATGTTTGATTCAATTAAATGCTTTATGATTCAGTATATGAAATATATAATTTGAATATGACATGTATGAGAAGTATATGAATGCATTGATTCGGCTAACTACTGCTATGGTGAACTAAGTTGAAATGCAGGACCAAGTTCAAGCCTCCGAAAGAGAGGGGAAGTATCACTCAGGAGAAGTACTTGGTCTGGTAACCTCTAATCTAGTCTTATTGAGCATTCACACACTCATGCCCTAGTTGATCTTAGTTGAGTCAAGCTAGTTTGGTAGATGGTAAGTGATCTTTAGTCTAGTTGTGTATGTTTATGTTGATTTGTGATCTTGTTTATGAATGTTTGGAATGAGGTATGTGATGAGTCTTGATGATAAGTGGAAACCTTGCATGTTACTTGTATATCAATGAGATATATGCATTTAATGTATATATATGTGTGTGTCTTTGATAAACTCATACATGTGAATAAATACGTACATGAGTATACGTAGGTAGATGTACCTACACATGCTCATGGATGGATTACCCATAAGCATGGGAATACCGATTGGACTGAGTGACATATATATATATATATATACATTCCATGAATATATGTTGATCAATGGGATTTCATGTATGAGTGTTTATAAAGATATTGAAATATATGTATACTTACATATAATCATATATATATATATATATATATATACATAATACTATTCTTTATATTTGTATATAATATAAATATGTTTGTTAATATAATGTATTCGATAAAGTTATGAAATGAATATATATATTAATATATATTGATATATATACATATATGTATATATATACTTCAATAGATAAATGTATATATATATATATGAATAAGCTAATGATATAATTCCCAAGCGCATTAATAAGTAATGATTATTATTGTTAACATTATAAAGTAAAGCACATATGGTGCATAAAAGCATCAATTTCCTATCATAGGTTGAAGGTTGCTCAATCTAAAGGTTTCAGGAAGGTTTGGTTAGAGGGAGATTCATTAAATGTTATTAATAACTTGAAGAATTCTACTCCTCCCTCTTGGACTGTTGAATCCCTAATTTTGGATATGATTGATATATTGAATTCCTTTGATGAATTTTATATATCACATATTTTCAGAGAGGGTAATGGTTTAGCAGATGTCTTTTCTAACATTGGAGTTAGCATTCATAGGATTTGGGATGAAGATGATCCCCTTCCTATAGAGGCCCTTTCTTGTCTTAATAATGATCTCCAAAAATGCTAAGGAGGGTGTCGGCTTCATTATGGATTGTTTTCACATGAGCCTATTCATGTGGTAGATTATCCTTTGGTGTGATCTCAACTTGGATCGTGCTTGGTTTTTTGATGATTTGAAAATCCTTCGTATGGGGCAGCCTTTAAGGATAATAATTTCCTTCTGCCACCTTGTCGTTTTCACATGGATTGTGGGTTATTCTTTACCTTTGTTCTTGAGGCTTCTTCTCATTTTTTGCAAATTTCTCAAGCTTTTGGGTTTCGTTGCGTCTGTGATCATGGGTGGAGAAAGGAACAGGGTTGAGCCATTTTCCTATGATACCTTAAAATCCAAGTCTAAAGTTTGGGAATAGTTGCATTGGGTGGGATTACGCCATATATTGAGAAACTCCATGAGAATGATTTGAAGGTGATGGAGTTGTTTGTTAAGGGCTGGCATAATAGGGTTATGAAGCTGGGTGGAACTGAATTTGACATAAATGAAGACCTTATTGCTAGTATCACGATCCTATCTACTGACGGCAAGTAAGTGTATAGAGACAAGAAGGAGTCCAATGCTACACTGCAGATCTTCTTTAAAGATGATGAAGGAAAGAAGCTTGAGGAAAGAAGGAGTCTGTAGTTCTATCAAGGCTCTTTGGGGAGACGTCGCAAAAGAACTCATGAGGTATATAACTTTAGAAGGTCATTTCTCCATCCTTTCTGGTTACCATTTTATCCTTTTGAACCACTTTAGACACAAGAAGAAAGTTTATTTTCCTTTCTATTTTTTGGCATCCTTGGAAAGTGGGATTAAGGATCACAAGCATAATCCTAAAAATCATGTGCTTCGTGTCGGCTTAATTCTCCTCATCTCAAATTATGCCAAGTCTTATGTGGTTCCTAAGCAACCTGAGAAGATTCCTAAAGGGAAGAAAAATAAATTGGAATTAGAGTATGAGACCGGGTCGAAGGCGGAACCTCAGAAGGTTCCTAAAGGGAAGAAAAAGAAATTGGATTTTGAGTATGAGTTGGGTCAGAGGAAAATGATGATTATGAACTTGACTTAGAGGATTCTATGGAAGTCTATGCGAAGCCCCTTGCTCCTGTTGAGGATGGTAAGAAAGGTAAATCTACCCCTATTTTTGTGGAGTATGAAACTTGTAGTGATGGGGTGGTTGGTGACAAACCCTACAAAATTGGGAAGGGTGAATCCTCTGCTCTGATGAAAGGGAAGAAAGTTGTTGCTAGGGAAAAGATTGGAACACCCCCTATGTTTGGGTCTAAGAGAAAAAAGGGCTTGAAGGGTGGGAGTAGCAAGAAGATGGCTAAGCAGATTGGTAGCCCTATCCTGGAGGAGTTAATTGGTGTCGAGTCTCCTCTAAATGTTTTTGGCAGGCGGGATAAGATGGATATGCTTGAACATGGGATGAAGATGCATAATAGAGGGAGGACTGTTGCTGATGAAATTGTGAGCTCTCTTCGCAAAACATAGATGACGGTTGCTGGGGATAAAGGGAAAGAGGTGATTGATAGTCAAAACCTGAACAGTGACTCCCAGGAGGTTGAAGTGGAGGCAATGGATGTGTTCAATTTTAACTAGGATGATTTTCCTAATGTTTTGGGATTGGTGAAGGAGGGCACTATCTGTCTATTTAGGTTGTTCAAATGGGATTTCCATGAACTAAATATGAACAATGTGAAGGTTCTTGGGGCTATAAGTAAAGTTGGTGAATCTTTGGAGTCCTCTCTACAGGCTCAAATTAACCAACTTTTTGATGCTTTAAAGATTGTTGTTGATGAAATGTTAAAGTTGAAGCAAATTTTTGAACAGAGGATTGTGGCCTTGGAAGAGAAAATGGAACAGGTTAATCTGAAATTGGATAAGGTTGTGGAAGTGACCAAATCTGCTATGAGGAATGAAGTGAAGGGTTTGACTATCCTCAATGAGAAGGCTAGGAAGTGCATGGAGGAAGCTCTGGGTGGTAAGGACATTGTTGGGAACAGGCAGTGGATGGAGGAAGCTTCGGTTGGTAAGGCTATTGCTGGGAATGATGTTGGTTTGCCTGGTGTTTTGATTAAAGAGGTAAGTGAAATGGGGCCCTGCACTCAGACCCACAATAAAACTAAGTTGAAAGTTGGGTACCTACCAAAGAGATATCTAAAGTAATGGATGTGCATCAGAAGATAATTGAAAGCGATATGGAGGCTGCTAATATTCTGAAGAATCTGTAGTTACTGTTTATGCTCTTCCTTTTTTGGTAGCTATTTTTCTTTTGGTTTGTTTCTTGTTGGATGCTTGTTGATCTGTGTGATTATCTTTTGAAGTTGTCTTTTTTGTAAAGAGTTTCAGGGCCCCTTCAAAACCTATATAAAGCATATATAGTGCATAAATTATATGGCACAACATTTAGAGGAAGGAAGCCAACGCATAAAGTCTTTAAAATACTAAGTCAAAGCAAGAAAAAAATCACGTATGAGATAGTGTTATTGTGTAAACATTCCTATAGACTATGTCAAGCCATGCCTTGAAGGTAGTGGCAAGAATTAAGAGGTGGCACCATATTTGATAGAAGTTGGAATGTAAAAGAAGTCTTTGAATTCATGTAAACCTGTAAATAAGTGTTTAGATTCAGTCAAGTACAAACTTGGCAACATATTGTAATGGAATTCGAATTAGGAAACTTGTTTTGAGCTTGTTGTCCCAAATATCAAGTCGACTCAGCCATGAGATTTTCATTTGTTGAAAACCTATGAGTGAGTTGTTGCATGAGGAAGAAAGGTGGCAAAAATATTTACTTGTTTGTGGCCTTCGATTGCTCACAAATTAGTATAAATAGAGGTGCCCATTATACCAATTGTTACACTTATCAATCTGATTTCTTGAGAGTTATTCTGCTGCAAATTTAGTGCAAAGTGAGTTGCGAGTTTGTGAGATTGAGAGTTGTATTGTTGCTTTATATTTGATTTATTGAGAGATTTAGAGTGAAGCTAGTAGAGGTGTTTGAGTAGTTCGTTATAGAAGTTACAAGTGAACTTGAGGAGAAGATTATTCAGTTGGAAGCTTTTTAACAAGCATGTTGATTTCTACCTCTTTATTCTTATGTTGGAAAGATTGTTATTTCATCGTCATGTTGAAAGATTGTCTTTTACTTATGTGAAATGTTTGGATATGCTTTCATATCACTTGGTTGTATTTCATTTTGTGAAACCTTACTTTTGATATTTACTCATATAGGTATGTATACAATGGCTGTATTATTATATGAACATAAATACTATTTGTACTATACATAGATTGTTAGTACTTTACGAAATATAGTGATACTCTAGGTGCGTAGCATGAGATAGAGTTTCTATGAAATACTTGATTATCATGTTAGATAATGTGAGACAAAGGGAAGATTATTCTTAGGATTAGGATAATCCATGGGAAAGGGAATAACCTAGAAAAGAATAGAATACTAATGGTCAAAATACAAATTGAGCAATTATAGTGGTGAATATGGATGACCAAGGGCTCACTCGAAGTATTGGGTGTTGAATCCTTGGCCAAAGTAGTGTAGGTAGCCTTTGTCTACACTATTAGTTCACTGTGATCCAAATACATACTAGGCTGAGAATATCATAGAATTAGAGGTTGACTGTATGGTAAGCTCTAGACATGTAGGACACATAACTATGTTGAGAAAAGCAATTTGAAGGATGAGGTTACCAAACCAATCTCTTCATTGAAGGGTAGGGCTATCTACCAGTTTGGTAGATATGTGGAGGATCACAACTAGTCCATGGTTTGCAAAAAAATGCTTTAGTGATGCTTCTCCTAATGCAATTGGCAGCCATGATTTAGGAGAAGGACATTATGGACCATTTGCATTTCTAGTTCATGTAAGCTTGTTGAAGCTATGTATGTATTTATGTATCCATATTTATGGAAATTGTAAAGTGAATTGTTATCTTGAATATATTTATGTAAAGTTAAATCATACTTATAGTATTGGAAAGATTCTTTGATTATGCAATGGAAATTTTGGATAAAGCTATATTTCAAATGATGCATTCATTATTGAATAAAAAAAGAAAATTTTGTATTGTCCTACATTGGATGCATAGATAATTACTTGTGGGTAAAACTTAGTAGATTTACTAGGGAGAACAATGGGCATGTTACACATGGTATCAGAGCTACCAAGTTCAGCTTTGGAACCTATGTGCTTGCTATGTTTCCGATCCAACATTACGAAAATCTAATGTTTGGAAATTTTTATGTCAGGATGGTGCATCTCAGGATGATTGCAAGAAAGTCAGTGGTAAAAAATGAGCGCTACCTTTGGTCCAAGAAGGAAATAGAGGCCCTTGTTCGTACCATTGAGGGAACTAATTATGACAATTCCATTTGGCTAAGAGATACCGAGACATTTAGTCACGCTCTTTTGAAAATTAGCCAAGAGAAGAGAAGGATGAAAGATGATGCCAAGTTCAACTACTTACCTCTTGTCTCTCAAGAAAAGTCAAACTCTTTATCACTTTCCAGGGATATTCCCTCAGAATGTATTGTTAGTCCAGTCATGTTATTTAGGTATCCTCAAGTTCTTCCCTTAGCAAAATTCATTTTAATAGCCTTAAGTGGCGAATCAGAGGGCTATGTGTTTGAGGACAAATTTCAGGGTTATTGTCCTTTTGAAGATAGAAATAAGCAAAAATCTGAGGGTTATACCTCACGTAGCTATGTATCAGAAAGCGAATCTGAGGGATATACTCTCTTAGACTATCTTAATAGTCATTCTATGTAAACTCAAGGAATTGAAAATCCTTTTTGATTATAATGAAAATTATGCTTTTGGCAAAGAAAATTGTGAATGGGTTCTTTAAATAGAATTTCTTATGTGAATGACAGATCTTTAGAATGTTGTTAAAATTGAGCAATCCTTCATATATCTAATTAAAATGAAAACGTCTAGGTATAACCATTTTGTGGAAAAGATGGTTAGGACAAGAACTAATATGGGGGAAAGTCAAGAAGTAGGTCAAGGCGATGAGAATGTTGAAGCCAAATTGGACCATATTCTAGCTGTCATGGATGAGACTAGGGAAATAATATGAAACCTTGAACAAGAAGTTAGGGGAAAGGAAAGAGTGGATCAAGAAGTCCCAAATGATGAAGAAGAAGTTCCCAACAACGAGGAAGAAGGGGAGGATTCCCGTAATCATACTAAATCTATTGATTAAGAAAGAGATAGGTCACAATTATATTCTAAAGGGACCAAAAGGAAGTGTTTGGAAAATGAGTTATCACATGACATGAGGAAGATTACACCACTAAAATTTGAGGGTAGTGCTACTAGAGATGCGACGGAAGCATGAATTACAGAAATGGAGAATTATTTTAAAATAAAATTACTTTGAGGTCACTAAAGTTGTATGGGGAGCGTTTCAATTGGCGGGTGAAGAATCCAACTGGTGGATGAGTAATAAAATAGAGCTTGGACTTAGTTCCCTAAACCTCACTTGGAGAAAACTTACAAATATTTTCCAGAAGAGATGGTTTTCTCAACTCTTTTATGATCAAAAGCTCATTGACTTCCAAAACCTAAGACAAGGTGAATCTTCAATGAATGAGTATTGGGAGAAGTTCACTCAAATCCTTAAGTACGTACCTATGTACCAAAAGGATGAGCGCTTTTGTATGAGGAAGTTTATGATGGGTTTAACTGTGCAAATAGGTGGTGAGGTAGATGTACACGATCCAACAACAATGGATTTGGTGTACGAGAAGGCAATTAAGCAAGAACAAAGGCTTAAGTCTATCTCAAACTATCGGGAGAGAAATAAAAAGAAGTCTAGTTGGACACAAACCAGTCAAGCTTTAAGAAAGCCTAGTGAAGGGCCAAGTTTTTAGAAGCAACAGGACAAGGGATCCCAAAGTAATGAATCAACGAAATATCAAAGGGGAAATAACAACTTTAACAACAATACTGGTGGAAATGAAAGTAATTTTGGAAGACCTATGAAAAGGAGAGGACCAGTGAAAGGGTGTTATACATGTGGTATGACCATAAGTAATTGTCCAAGAAAAACTTCTGGGACACAAGCACATGGTAATTCTCTTCTACCTCATAAATTTGTGTTCCAACAAAGGATTCATGTTGCTATGGATAATCAAAAAGAAAAATACTAGATAAATCCGGTAGAAGTTTCAGGTACTTTATCTGGAATTCCTATTTCAATTTTAATAGATATCGATGTGACTATAAATTTTATTTCTCCAAGAATAGCAAGTCAAATGTCTAGAAAAGTTGGCTACATGGAACAATCTTGGGTTGTAGAATATGCTAATCAAACAATAGCTAAGATAAGTCAATATCTATTCAAAGCAAGAGTTGAACTTCCAAGTTTCTCAATGGAAGTGAATCTTTACATAGCTCCCTTGGGTTCTTATGATGTCATATTAGGGATAAACTCGTTATGGAGACATAGGGCCAAGGTAGATTGTCATGTGAAAATAGTTGAATGTTTAGAAGACTAGGTAATTGGGTGTCAATGCAAGGAACACCTAGAGAGGTTAAGTTACGATAGATATCCACTGTGTAGATGCATAGAGAAAAGAATAAAGGTTTTCAACTCTTTGCGGTAAAAATGGAGATGCTTGAGGAATGTAAGGAATTCATCTCTCAAGATGATATAGTATTTTATGGACCTCAAGACTTTCAAGATGTCAAAGAGGGTGAAATATTTGAATCTAGAAAATCAAATATGGAGAAGTATCCTATCTTACAGAAATTTGAGAATGTATTTCCAGAAGAATTACTTGGATTACCCCCTAAGAGGATATTTTATTTCTCTATCAACATATTACTAGGGTCAGAACTTATATTGAAAGTACCTTATAGGATGACCACAACTGAAATAATGGAATTATAGGCACAATTAGAAGATTTGTTGTATAAAGGTTTGACAAGACCGAGTGTTTCACCCTGGGGAGTGCCAGTTATCTTTATAAAGAAGAAAGATGGTACATTATGCTTATGTATTGATTATTGGTTGCTTAACAAAGAAACGATAAAGAACAAGTATCTTTTTCCACGAATCAATGATCTCTTTGATCAGATGTGAGGACCAACAATATTCTCAAAGATTGATGTATGTTTTGGATATCATCAACTTAGAATCAAGGACGAGGATATATTCAAAATTGCTTTCAAAACTAGATACAGACATCACAAGTTCATAGTCTTACCTTTTGGGCTGACAAATGCACCAACAACATTCATGAACCTAATGAACAATGTATTTAGGGACTGTTTGGATAGATTTGTGTTAGTCTTCTTGGATGACATCTTAATCTACGCCAAGAATGAAGAGGAACATCTCAAGCATTTAGAGATTATTCTTCAAAGAATAAGAGAGCATAAGTTATATGGGAAACTCTCAAAGTGTACCTTCTTCTAGAAGAAATATAGTATTTGGGTCACATAATTTTGGTTGAAGGGATTTTGGTTGATCCAACTAAGATTAAAGCGATACTAGAATGGTCGGTGCCCAATAATGTGCCAGAAGTTAGAAGTTTTATGGGATTGGCTGGGTATTAACGTAAGTTTGTAGAGAACTTTTGAAGAATAGCTTTTCCCATCACATCATTGCAAAGAAAGGGAAAGAAGTTTGAGTGGTCTGAGAAGTGTCAAGCAACATTTGACCAAATTAAAGAAAGGTTGACCATAGCACCAATGCTAAAGGTACCAGATCCAGATGGTAACTTTGTGGTTATTATGGATGCATATGGAGAAGGATTGGGTAGTGTATTAATTCAATATAGGAAAGTCATAGCCTATGAATCTAGGAAGTTGAAACCCTATGAACAGAATTATGCTCCACATGATTTAGAGTTAGCAGCAATGGTTCATGCTTTACAAACGTGGAGACATTATATGTTGGGAAAACCATTTAAACTCAAGACTGATCACCATGGTCTTAAGTATTTGTTTACTCAACCTAATCTTAATGCAAGGTAGAGAAGATGGTTGGAGTTGATATCTGATTACGATTTCAATATCAATTATATCATGAGAAAAGAGAAATAGGTTTTTGATTCCTTAAGTCGTAGGAGGCATATCTCCTCGATGATATTAGTCCAAATTGACTTCAAGGGTCAAGTGTTCTGAGAATCTAAGGGTGATGAGTTCTATGAACAAGTCAAGCAAGTACTCATGGATGATCCGCAAGATTGAAAGTATGAAGGATATCACCTTGAACCTAATGGATTGTTACGGTATAAAGGGAGAATCTATGTACCTAATTCTAGGGAATTAAGGGACTTGGTATGGAAATAAGTTCACAATGCACCATATTCAGGACATACAAGAGTAACAAAGATGTTAGCCAATGTAAATCTATTATATTTTTGGAAGGGTATGAAAGGAGACGCAACAAGATTTGTAGCAAGTTGCTTAGAGTGCCAAAGAGTAAAGGAAGAGCATCATCATCTTGCAAGTATTTTGTATCCACATGAAGTTCCAGAAAGTAAGTGGCAAGTCATTAGCATGGATTTTGTGCAAGGTCTCCCTATGTCTAGGAACAAGTATAATGCCATTCTGGTAGTGGTTGACAAGTTGACAAAAGTAGCTCACTTCATACCAAGAAATTTGACTGATGGAGCTCTTGTAATAGCTAGAAAGTTTGTTCAAGAGATATTTAGATTGCATGGGATTCCTGAAAAGATCATTTCAGATAGGGATGTTTAGGTGACATCTATATTTTGGAAAACCCTATTTTTAGCACTTGGAACAAAATTGAATATAAGTTATGCTTATCTTCCAGAAACGGATGGGAAAACTGAAAGGGTAAATCAAGTATTGGAAGACCTAATAAAGATGTATTGCATGGATCAACAATACGAGTGGGAGGATTACCTACCTTTAGTAGAGTTTGCATATAATAACTCCTATCATTTTGTGATCAAGATGGCTCCATTTGAAGCATTATATGGCAGGAAATGTCGAACTCCTATTAGCTAGGATAAGTTGGAAGATAGGATAAGCCTTGGGATAGAGATGTTATCAGAAATGGAGGAACAAGTTGGAATCATTAAGCAAAGATTAGCAAAAGCTAATGATAGGAAAAAAAATTATGTTGATTCTAAAAGACTGCCTAGGAATTTCACAATGGGAGATAGAGTTTTGTTGAGAGTTAAACCTCACAAAAGTTCTATTAATTTTGGAAAGTCATCCAAACTAGCTTTGTGCTACATTGGACCTTTTGAGGTTCTTGAGGAAATCAATCCTGTTGTGTATAGGATTTCCTTGCCACCAACTCTTTCCAAGATGCATGACGTATTTCATGTCTCATATCTTAAGAATTACATATCAAGCGATAACCATGTTATTGATTGGAATGCTTTACAGGTGTAGGATCTAGGGGTGGTAGCAATCAAGCCACTCAAGGTGCTCGGAACACATAAGCTTCACTTATGTAACTGAGAGGTTTTGCAATGCAAGGTCCAATGGGATCAATATGCAAAAGACTCTGCCACATGGGAAGACTATGCTGAAATGAAGTAGAAGTTTTTTTTTTTGTGATGTGTGCTTTATGCTATGGTCATATTGATACTTAAAAATCGAGGATGATGATTCACAAGGGGGGAATATGTTACATCCCATGTGTTATTACCTATTTTCTATTACCTTGTTTGGTGAATTACTTCAATAAATGTGAATGTGTTTATTTATGAATTTTGAAGGAAATATGTTGAATGAATGTTTGATTCAATTAAATGCTTTATGATTTGGTATATGAAATATATAATGTGAATATGACATGCATGATAAGTATATGAATGCATTGATTTGGCTAACTACTACTATAGTGAACAAAGTTGAAATGCAAGAACAGGTTCAAGCCTCCGAAAGAGAGGGGAAGCATAACTTAGGAGAAGAACTTCATCTGGTAACCTCTAATTCAGTCTTACTGAGAATTCACACACTCACACCTTAGTTGGTCTTAGTTGAGTCAAGCCAGTTGGGTAGATGGTAAGTGATCTTCATTCTAGTTGTGTATGTTTAAATTGATTTGCGATCTTGTTTATGAATGTTTGGAATGAGGTATGTGATGAGTCTTGATGATAAGTGGAAACCTTGTGTGTTTATTTGTATATCAATGAGATATATACATTTAATGCATATATTTTTATATGTATGTGTCTTTTGTAAACTCATACACATGAGTAAATATGTACATGAGTATACGTAGGCAGATGTACCTACGCATGCTCATGGACGGATTACCCATAAGCATGGGAATATCGATTGGACTAAGTGACATATATATATATATACATTCCATGAATATATTTCAATCGATGGGATTGGATGTATGAGTGTTTTATAAAGATATTGAAATATATATATATACATAATACTATTCTTTATATTTGTATATAATAATAATATGTTTGTTGATATAATGTATTTGATACACTTATGGAATGAATATATATATATTGATATATATATATATACTTCAATAGATAAGTGTGTATATATATACATATATAATATATATATGAATAAGTTAATGATATAATTCCCAAGTGCATTAATAAGCATTGATTATTATTGTTAACATTATAAAGCAAAGCACATATGGTAACATATGACACATAAAGCATATATAGTGCATAACGTATATGTCACAGCATTTAGAGGAAGGAAGCCAACGCATAAAGTCTTTAAAAGACTAAGTCAAAGCATAAAAAAAAGCATGTATGAGATAGTGTTGTTGCGTAAACATTTTTGAATGTAGTTAATGTTGTTAAGAATCATGTAGACTATGTCAAGGTGTGCCTATGAAGGTGATGCCAATAATTAAGATGTGGCACCATATTTGATAGAAGTTGGAATGTAAAATAAGTCTTTAAATTCGTATAAGCCTACAAATAAGTGTTTAGACTCAATCAAGTGCAAACTTGGCAACATTTTGTAATGGAATTCAAATTAGGAAACTTGTTTTGATCTTGTTGTCCCAAATATCAAGTCGACTCAGCCATGAGACTATCATGTGTAGCAAACCTACGAGTGAGTCATTGCATGATGAAGAAAGGTGGTAGAAATACTTACTTGTTTTTATCCTTTGTTTGCTCATAAATTAGTATAAATAGAGGTGCCCATTCTACCAATTGTTACACTTATCAATCTAATTTCTTGAGAGTTATTTTGCTGCAAATTTAGTGCAAAGTGAGTTGAGAGTTTGTGAGATTGAGAGTTGTTTTGTTGCTTTATATTTGATTTGTTGAGAGATTTAAAGTGAAGCTAGTAGAGTTCTTTGATTATTTCATTGTAGAAGTTGCAAGTGAACTTGAGGAGAAGATTATTCAGTTGGAAGCTTTTTAACAGGCATGTTGATTTCTACCTCTTTATTCTTATGTTGGAAAGATTGTTATTTTATTGTCATGTTGAAAGATTGTCTTTTACATGTGTGAAATGTTTGGATATTCTTGCATATCACTTGGTTGTATTTAGTTTGGCGAAACCTTACTTTTGATATTTATTCATATAGATATGTATACAATGACTCTATTATTATATGAATATAAATACTATTTATACTATACGTAGATTGTTAGTACTTTACGAAGTATAGTGATACTCTTGGTGTGTAGCATGAGATAGAGTTTCTTTGAAATACTTGATTGTCATGTTAGATAATGTGAGACAAAGGGAAGGTTATTCTTGGGATTAGGATAATCTACGAGAAAGGGAATAATCTAGAAGAGAATACAATACTAATGGTCAAAATACAAATCGAGTAATTATAGTGGCGAATATAGATGACCAGGGGCTCACTCGAAGTACTGGGTGTTGAATCTTTGGCCAAAGTAGTGTAGGTAGCCTTTATCTACACTGTCAATTCACTGTGATCCAAATATATCCTAGGCTAAGAATATCATAGACTTAGAGGTTGATTTTTGGTAAGCTCTAAACAAGTAGGACACGTCACTATGCTTAGAAAAGGAAATTTGAAGGACGAGGTTACCAAACCAATCTCTTCATCGAAGGGTAGGGCCATCTACCAATTTGGTAGATTGAGGGGAACCACAATTAGTCCATGGTCATCGAAATAGCACTTGAGTGATGCTTCTCCTCATGCAGTTGGCGGCCAAGATTTGGGAGAAGGACATTTTGGACCATTTGTATTTCTAGTTCATGTAAGCTTGTTGAAGCTATGTATGTATTCATGTATCCATATTTATGGAAATTGTAAAGTGAATTTTTTATCTCAAATATATTTATGTAAAGTTAAATCATACTTATATTATTGGAATGATTCTTTGATTATACAATGGAAAAGTTTGGATAAACTTATATTTCAAATGATGTATTTATTATTGAATAAAAAAGAAAAAAAATTATTGCTCTACATTGGATGCATAGATAATTACTTGTGGGTAAAACTTAGTAGATTTACTAGGGAGAATAATGGGCGTGTTACACTGATAAGGTTAGGATGGTGTTTACTTGGCTCCAAAAGTGGGTTTTAGGATCTATTGAAGGACAATCACTTAGGGGAAAATGGGTCTCTGCACAGGGGTTTGAAAATTATTTTTGTAGTGCTTGGATGCCATATCTAAGCTTTTGATTCCCCCAAGTTTGACTATCGAAAAGCCAAAAATAAAACTTGTAGGTGAGTTTATGTGTCTTGACAACTTTGACAACTTTGCAAAATTGCACTTTTGATTTAATTCCAATCCTTCTTCACCTGCAAATCTGCAAACGCAAAGAGAGAAGAAAAATGTTTTCTTTTTGTGGATAAGGGTTTGCCTTGGTCAAACCCTAGTTTGGTAATTAAACCTTGCTAATGAAATAATGACAAAATGAAGGAATTTTTGAATGAACAAAGCTTGTTACATCTCACCAAACCCTTTAATGACTGCCCTTAGAGGATTGAAGTCTAACACCTCTCTAAGGATTGGATCTTGCATGAAATGGCTTGGTTGCTTGATAGATCTTGATGCTTGAATGCTTGCTTGAAACTTGAAACCTATATCACAATGTTAACTCCAAAAACATGCATGAACACACATAAATCTTGATGTCATGATAGGATCTTGAATGTTGCAATAGATGACTTATAGATTTTCTCTCTAATTCTCTTGACAATAATCTTTTCTCTTGTAATGCTTGCATAAAGTGTGTTAGATTTGAATTGATAAAAAGACCTTGTATTTATAGGTATTTCCTTAATTACCCGACAATTAAACATCGCAAGTTGACCCTTGCAATTTGAATTTAGATCATTAAAATGCTGCCAAAATCATATTTAAAAATGGGTTCCGAGACTTAAGGGGGACCCATTTGCCCTTGGGCGAATGGGTCCTAGGCCCTAAACCTAGAACACACATTTTCCAAGATGTGTAATTAAGTGTAGGCATTAATTAAATGCGGGTTTCCCTTTCTAAAAATAAAATTAATTAGGCTTGTGAATACATAATTAGGCCAATTAAAGGCTTAATTAAGTCCAATTAATTAAGGGGATGTAAACATAGTGTGAAAATGTAAAGGTGTACATTTTTCTACATTACACATGGGTTGCTAAGAATTATAGTTGTAGATAAAGATATTAATTTTGTTGGAAGTTTTTCAAATACATTGTGGGAGAAGATGATGACAAAGTGATCATTAAATTAATCATATAACACACATATATATAGACAAATGGAAATGGAGAAAAAAACTTAGGTAATTTTTTGAGATTTTTAGCAAGAGAGAAATCAAGAAATTGGGATTTAGTATTAGCACAAGAAAATATTGCATATAACATTCGAATAAATATAATTATAGGAAAAATAAAATTTGTGGTAGCATATTAAAATAGTCTAAGAAATGTTTCAAAGTTAAGAGAAATTGGTAATTAATAGAAAAGAAGTGTAAAAGAAAATAATTTGTCGATCACATAAAAACTATACTTTAAGGAGATCATAAGTAGTTGGAGAAAATGAATGGTGGATATAGGATAATGCTAATGATAAAAGAAGATATAAGGAGTATGAATTGTGGGATGAAGTGATGGTATGATTTACAAAGGAGATATTTCTAGTGGAAACCTAGGAGAAGTTGATGATGAAGAATTTATGTCCTTGCAAAGTTATCAAACAATTTGATTCAAGATGTAACAAACTACAAATCTTTGATAAAAAATTTCTATCAAATTTCCTTAATATATATATATATATATAGATAAGAATAATAACATGTTCAATATAAAGTATTTAATGATATCTCTAAACAATAACAAGGTATGTAAAATCATGAATACATAAAAAAAAAATTCCTTTCAATTAAACTCATCACTTATTTACATATTGATACAAACCAAATTGTCATTTCAACTTCTTGTACATAAGGATTTCCATCAAACAAGCATACATATTTAAACATATAATTTTTTACATATTTTTCAAGTATACATGGTAAATACAATATGTATCTAAATAATCAAGTCTTCAACAATCTTCAACTATAAGAGGTAATCAAGGTTCTTTTCCTCCATCCACAAATTGTTGGTTCCTCATACACGTTCCAACTAGAAGTGGCCCTACCCTTCACAAGGGTAGTAGATAAAGAATTTTGCAAAACATATCATTCCATCTAAGAACTAGTGTGGTGTACTGACTTTGTTGTATACAATTTTCCATACAACTCTACCCTCTAGCTAAATATAAAAAATTTGACTAACATGCAACCTATCAAACACTATGAACTGACAATGCAAGAATAAAATTGAATTACTTTGTCCAAAGTTATAATGCAATTTCACCATCCAATATGGATAACCAAGGATAATCAAATTGTGAACAACTTTGTTAAGTCACATTTATCAAGATCTACAAAATCTCTAAACTTTTTGCACCTAAAAATACTCATTTTACATAATAAAATTACATTGCTCAAATTTAATTATCATGAGTGAGTGATAATAAACACTCATATATATACTATATATGTATTGTATGTATATATGTATTATATATACATATATGTGTATATATGTATAAATATACATATATTTGTGTGTGTATGTATATTGATATGTATATATATCAATATACACACATGTATGTGTATCTACTTTACCTCTAATAACATATGCTTATTTCATTCTCACCCAAACTGGTTTATATATAATTTCACTTAGAAATATAAATATACACATAATTATACACGATATCATTCATCATACAAATTCAATAATGGACTACTAAAATATACAATCATATTTCACTTATGGCTATTCACGAAATGTTTTAAGGTCTAAGGAAATATAACCAATCGATACAATAGTCATAAATAAAATTGAAAGTAAAAATATTGAAAATTACATATACTTTAACTTTTCTTTTCTTTTTTAATAAAGTAATTGTTATTGTTATTTATTAGACAATGGATTTCTAACAAATCTATTTTTGGTTGCAAGTATTGGTCCACAAAATAAATTTGGTTATTTATAGCTTACTTCTTGATCTAAATGGTATCTATTTTTAGTAGGTAACATATGGTATATAGGCTAATTAGGATACATTTCCAATAAATGGATAATAATTCTTGTTCAAAAGATATTTTCTACATATTTAATTAAACCTAAACCTACTAAAAGAATTAAAATTTCAACATTAAGTTTAGTCAAGAACATAGCAAAACATGCTTTAAGATGGCTAATAGAATAGCCTCAATATCTATTTAATCTCAACAACATTTTATATTATAAGGCTTGATTTTTATTCAACCTCCATCTCTTTATCTTTTGGGAAAACTAGCTCGACCTAAATATATGAACAACAAAATCAATGCTTATCTATATGGGTGAATGAATTTAGCCCATAACTTTGGTTTTCACACAATAATAGCTAGGTTTTTATATGGTATACTTCACGACATCAATAGTATGATTCTAAAATAAACCCATATAAATATATTTTTGGCTTTGTTTTATTCATGCAACCATAATATTATTGTGAATAATCATTCATTTATATGTAGTCACCTATACTAATATTTTGATCTCATTTATGGTCAATTATATATACAATGTATATATGTTCATGTGTATATGTATATGATACCCATATGCATACATAACATTTCCTTGAATTAATACAAGCATACTACAAAATACATATTATAATAAGTTCTAGCAGTAGGATGAGTCGAAAGTTCTCTTGAGATGATTCATATTCTGAAAGAGACTCTACTTTTCCCTTATGGTCTTTTTACACATTTTCATGCACAGAGTTCTCTATATAGTAAACTCATATGAATTTTTTAAAATAGAATTTAAATAGTAAATAAAGTATCTATCTAACCTTCTATTATTATTTGCTCTAATTTCCTTTTATTCTATTCTATCTCTCTTCTTCTATTTCCTACAAAATTCCAGACAATCCCAATAAAAGGTGTGTTCCTCTTCCACACATATTTCCTTATGAATACAATTTTCCACTCTATTTCCCCCTTCTTCTCTTACTATGACACCTCATTGCATGTCAAAACTACCTCATTCTTCCACTCAACTGGAGTTATTTCCCACTCTTACATCAGTATTCTCTTTCCCTCAATGTCAAGCAAGTAGACAATGGAGTGGTGACATGCTTAGAGGAGTTTATTAAAAATTTAGGTACGTCATAATGAGATTCCCACATTTCTAGTCATGTGGTATATTTAAAATTTCAAAATTATTATTTTTAATTTGAAAATATTCTCAAACAATTTAGACTTAGTTTTCAATTTCTCATAACATTAAAAACAATTTTCACCTAGAGAACAAATTTATCTCTCTCTCTCTCTCACTACTATTTTAGCAACCATGGAATAGGGTGAACAAGGAATTAACATCAAGGAGAATATGATCAAGTTAAAAATCATACTAACTCCATAATTGAAAGGAAATCAAATACAAAATGACTTTTGATAGTTGAAAACACTAATGCCAACACACCTTTGTATGAACCAATATCTAGACTAACAACTCTTACGATAGATTGGCATTTCTAAATACATATGAAACCTTATTGTGTGTGTGAAATTAACTTATCTCAAAGGGCATGATATTTTTTTTGGCCACCTTGATTTGCAACCATCTCCCTAATGATACTCTACCTCCTTGATTGGGAGGGGAAACTAAATTATCCTACATCCACCTCATTATCCATAAAGTAGTTAGTCCATTATAATGTTAGCCACATTTATGTCAAACTTACAATAACAAAATTTATTAATCAATTTATCAAAATTAAATTCAAGGTAAAATCATATCAATTTCTCACATCATTTTGAAACTAGTATATATATCTCACATAAAATTGAATATAGACATTGAAATAATCATAACATAGAGATTATATCTTATTCCAAGATTCCATAAGAAAATCACAATTGTAATTAAATCATCAAATTATCCAATTTAAGTAATGTAAATGTAACATGATTTATTTGTTCAAAAACAAGATGTGACACAAGAAATGAATAACATTAAATTACCACAATGATTAGGTATACCACTTGTGTTCAACATTGCAGATTTGTACCATTACCATGAAGGAGGATTGGAGGAAGATGAGTTAGAGAGAATGGAGTAAACAAATACTACAACACCAAAGATGAGATTGGAGATATTTTCAACAACCAAATTGGAAGAAGAAACAATTATAGGCAGTATGAAGAATAATTGATGAAATAAAAAATGGAGGTCAATTGAAGACTCATCTTGAATTTCTAGGGATGAGGTAAAACATTTTAATTTCCTTATAGCCACAAAAAAGTGAGGGAATCACTTTTCAAATTAACTTATGTCTAATGTAAGATCAACCTTGAATCACCTAAAAATATTATTTCATATTTATTTGTTGTTTTTAGGTTAAAAATAATGTTCCACTTACCATAGAACCACCACAACTAGTGATTTTCACTACAATCAAAGTTCCAAAATTAATCACAAGAATATAAGATATCATCATTTCAACCATTCAACACCTATATAATCTTTGCCACAAAAATTGGTTACATGTCCAAACTCATTGGTCCCAAGGGCGTTCAAGGTAACCGCATTGAGACACAATGCATAATCTTTACTACATTCGTTCCAAAAGGTTTCTAGCTACATGCTACCAAGATACATGTTACACTTGACATTGAATTTTGCACAACCTTGCAGCCAACACAAATCCTTCATATGGCCAAATACTTACTATATAATTTCATCACTCATGATTATTCAAAGACATTTAGATTTTAGTTGTAGCTCTGGAAGATTTCCTCCATTATCACATATAAGATTAATAGAAATTTGAAGAACATTCTAATATCATTTGAGAATTTTATAATTCAAACATATATGTTCCCATACATTTTGAAGGTCAAAGACTCATGTTGTAAGTCCATTGTAGTAGACTATAATGTATTTCATAGTGAGAAAGGGATAGATATTGTAAAGAAGGTAGCTCTTGGGCTCTTTAGAGAGCACGAGAACTTAGAAATTGAGAAGTCATAAAGTAAAGATCAATCAATATATCAATTATGTTGTTTGTTGTTTCATTGAGTTTCACTATGAATTTGAATATTTTTGCTATGTAGTTGGATAATCTTTAGTTGGGACCCTCTAGTTATCATTGCATCATAAATGAGGATAAAGTTGAGATTTTTTCTTTAATTCATCATTGACATTATGGAACAAAGTAGCTAGATCACTAGGTTCAATACATGTGCAAGATTGTAAGAAAGCACCTTGGGGTGCCTCTATTCATCAAAGCATGTAAATCCTCTGTATAGAGCTCCTTGATTGATTCTTTCAAAGCACAACTACCCATGTGGAGGGGCAAGTGGTTACCTTTCACTGAGAGACCCACCATGGAATTAGATTTATTCTCTTTGTCTTATCCATTTATCTCCTTTCAATACTCATTTAGCTTTTACTTCTATTGAATTAATGGCATAAATAAAATAATGAATGAATTCCTCTAGCAAGGCATGAAAGAGAAGAAAAATTTACACCTTATTGCTTAGGAGAAGGTTTATCTATCATTCCCCTGTAGAGGGGTTGGAAGTAGATATATGGAAATTTAGAACATTTCCCTTTCCAAGGCCAAATTGATCTACAAAGTCTATGCCAACCCTAGCTACAAATGGAGCATCCTCAAGCAAAGAAAACACCTTGATATTGTGAAAAAATATTGAATATTCATCACCCTTGACCTCTTAGCAAGGTCACACATATGGAACTACGTTACTACATGGGGAGATACAAGCATATTATCACAAATCATATCTTTTGGGATGTGCAAAAAGGAAATTTTTTTAGCAAATTCTTGGAATGAAATAAAGCCACTTCGAGAAAGAGATGATCTCAATGACATCAAAGATATTCTAATAGGGATGTGGGGCATCAAGGTTTGGGATTATATTACCAATAGATGACATAAAAACATACAAATTCTAAGACTTTGCCACCATGTCAACAACTAAAGAGAAAAATGACAATCTCAAAAGCATAGTACAAGATACAAAAATATTCATAATGCAAAAGATGAGATCAAATGGACATGATCTAAAAGTGGAGCTTACTAAGGTAAATTATGTTACCTATCTCTAATGACTCCTCTTCAGGATTCAAATTAGTGGGCCATCATATGCTAGCATAAGGATTGCCTACCCAAGCCAAGTGTTTTTTCTTAGGTAGTCATTCAATGCAAGGTCCTTATAGGTGATCGACTAATGAAATTGGGCTTTTGGGTCCATTGACATGAATTCCATGCAAGCCAGATGAGAGAACCAAGGAGTGCCTCTTCATTCATTGTCATTTTGTATTCAAATATTGGAGGTAGATTTGTGCCTACGCCTTGAGTCTCATTTAGATAGTTTACTGCAATCAAGAGTGGCAATTATCAAAACACAATGTGATTCTTTTGATCCTTCACATTTCCAACCCCTCAATGATTGTATGGAATATTTGTAAAGAAATGAATAAGAATATTTTTATAGGGAAAGGGTTTGAATTGGGACACTTTCATCTCCAAACTTTAAGAGACGATCTTTTAAATCGTGACAACAAAGTGGCCAAAAAATCAAAGAACTACAACTGAATTGCATGGGACAAAGATAGACTAAAAGGTTGGAAGAACATAAGCCTACCTCCACTTGATAGACTTTTCAAGTTGATCAAACATCTTATTGATAGAGAAAATATAAGATTTGTACCCCTCCACTCGAATACTACAAAGTAAACTTCAATGGGGCTTCAAAAAGGAGTCTAACCCCCAAAGCGCATAATATATAATAAGAGATAGCAATTGAATTAAGGTAACTTCAGACATCAACAATGAGATAGAAGCCTTCACTTTCCTCCTCAACCTACAACTAATCAAGTCATACAATTTAAAAGTAATCATGATTGAGAAGGGATCTTTAGTCATCATCCTTAACATCTGAAATAAAAGATCAAGATATTAGAGAATCAATCATATTTTATTAGAAAATTGGTCTATATTATTAGATCCGATAAATAATTTCAAAATTAACCATGGTTGCTGCAAAGTCAACAAGGCGGCAGATTTTTTATTAAATCAAGGGTGTTGACAGGAAATATCATTGATCTAAGGAGATTCTGGGAAAGGATTATGTGGAGGAAGCTACACATCATCACATGAATTTAGAGATATCCTCCAAATTTGTTTTGAGTATATTCTTGATTATGGCGAAGGTGCTCGACAAACATTATGTAGGGGAAAAGCACCCAAAAACTTGGACAGGACAATCAAGAATGTAGCATTTCAGTGCCTATTACAAGAAGGCAACTTTGTAGCCTTGCATCAATAGGAACAATAAGGTAGATAGAGGAGAGAGTGGTGGCCTTGTTGTGTAAGGTAGTTTTGATCCAACAAGCAAAGTGGGTTTCTCTAAACCAAACATGGATTAATGACTCTTCTACCATCATTCAAACACGACGTAGAACATGGCAAGGGTTGAAAAAGTAATCAAATTCTTCCTACATAGATGATGTAAACTGATTCTTCAAATTTAGGAGGTTAGGCTAAGTCGTATTATAAGTTTAGAAGGGGTTTATACACAACTCAAATATTAGTTACATGCAGGAGAATTAGAGTTAAACTAGGAGATAGTGCTTTGTGAGCAAAGAAGGATATTAATTTGAAGATATATAATGATTTGAAAGGGAGGATAAGAAAATGGATTTTCGGGGAGTTAATTTTTGGTAGAGGGGAGACAAAACCCATGTAAATATTTGTACTTGTAAATGGAATATATTATTATATACTTTCGGGGTTACTGATATATCATGGCCTTTCTTTATTATGTGTTCCTTGTGCCTTTATAGTTTAGTTGTGTGTGTTTAGGTACAGGAGAAGACCAAAAATAGAATCAGTAAATGCGAGCCCTACAGTCCTATCTCTCTTGTTGCAGGTCCTCTTCAATCTCTTTGAATCAGTAGTCATGGCGGCAATGCACAGTCTTTCACCTGAGAATAGAGTTTCCCCTGTTTGATGCCATCCTCCACATCATAGCTATCGAGTTGGCAGAGGTGAGTTGATGTTGATGAAGGAGACGCCCCACTAGGATGGCAAGAGAGGGTCATTTCATGGAATTACAGACGAAAACAATAGAATGTTGATATATGGGAAGGGAAGAGGAGAAGATAGTTGTAGCTCTGCTTTGGGGCTGTGAATATAGTTATGGATTCAAATATGGAATTATGTAGAGGATAATCAAGTTAGAAGAAAGAATAAGGAAAGGATAGAGATAAAAACAAATAGAGGACCAGCAAAAGGAGTTGTAAAAAATAGAATATGAGTTGGAAGAGTTATGATGGATGTTGGAGGAACATGAAACATATAATAATAAGTCAAAAAATAAATAAAAGATCTACAGCAAAGGCATTGAAGAGATGTGAGAGGGTGAAAAAGAATGGTAAGGATAAATCACCTTGTGAGTAAAAGTTATATTCAAAGAGAAAATTCATAGAGTCCAAGGGATATAATTGTTGGATTAGGGAAAGATTAAATCCCTTTATGAGTTGAAAAAATTATTAGTGGATAGAAGACCCATAAATGTGATCTTTCAAGAGTTCCAAAAAGCAGATATACATGAATGGGATGGAGTTGTTGTGTTCCGTTAACCTAAAGAAGAAGAAGGTATTGAAGATTACAATGCAAAAGGAGAATAGTTTGAAGATTGCAACGAAGAGGAATGCAACCTATCAAAAGAGGAGGCCTAAAATGTAGTGGTAGTGGAAGCAATCCACATTGGAGATGAAGATGCAATAGAGATGGAGACCTTTGAGAGCCCCAAAGGTGATAAAGTATTATTGATTTTAGATAATACAACCAACAAGGAGTGACTAGAGAGTTGTCTTGGAAATCCCATAATTGATGAAAAGAGATGAGTAGATCATCTCTTTCTTGGTGAAGGAATGAGAATGATTGAGAGAAGGAATAGAGGAATATATATTTATTATGTAACAAAAGAACACAATGCAAATAAATAATTGTCTTGTGAACAATCAAAGTTTTATAGACATCACATAGAGCCTAGAAACAAAGACTTCATAAAAGAAGAATTGAAAAGCATACCTAAATGGCATAATGCAAAGGAGGAAGCAGCTATGAGAAATTTTGATTCTCTTAACTTGATTTTTGTTACTAATATTTTATATATAGGTGCAATAGAAGGTTGGACAAGTGATGAAAAGAGTCATGATAGCTTTTGGTGGAGAAGGGCCACTAGAATTGAGTTTAATCTCACAAGAAGTGAGGAAAAGTGTAGTGTCCTTCTAGTTGCTACACTTTGTTTCAATTTGTTTATGTCCGGTTGATAGTTACTTTTGTTGTTTTGATACTATGCTGGTTTTATATTGAGTTGATGATACATTAGATACATTGTTGATCATTTGATTATGTTGTGTGGCGACATTATGATGAACATTATGTGTGTTATGGTTTTATGTTGTTTTGGAGCATTAGTGTGTTTATGATGATGTATCTGATGTAGTATTGTACGCTAGTCTTTGTGAATGAGACAGTGTAGCATTACTCACTCGTGAGTACCCTGCTACGTTGCAACTCTCTTTCACGGTGTGCTTATCGATTTATGCAGATATGTTTAACAGTGTTGTTTTATACAGTTTACAAGTACTGGGCATTGACTCCACCTGCTTGTCAAGTTTGAGTGTGCCCTGACCCAATGGAAACATGTTTCAGAGATAATGTCAGGTCTTTCTTTGGCAATCGTTCCTTTATAGGACGATTATAATCTGTGTTGTCACCTGTCATTGTTTTGTCGTTTGAGTTTGTTGCGTTGTTCATGTTTGTGTCTTGTTTGGAAATTAATTAACTAGTTAAATGGTTTATTAATTAATTTATTTGATTTAATGTGATTTTATTTAAATATTAAATTAAAATATATATGTTTAATTAATTTAATAAGAAAATTGGAATTGTTGTTTTGAAAGGTTTGATTAATTTGAATTATTAAAATAGGACATTTATTTAAATGCAATTGTTGATTTTAAATGTGCAAACTTAATTAAAGGAAAAGAAGATATTTTGAAGGGTTTGTTTTCAACAGTTTATAAATAATATCTAAAATATTGATTTGGAGTTAGAATATTGATCTAGTGCAATTGATTAAATTGAAACTAGTTGATCAATCTTGATTGCATGCTGTCAGTCAGTTAAGTCTTGTGACTTTGAGTTAATTGAAAATTAATTAAAAACTTTTGGTTGTGCAATATCATTCACGACAATTGATTTTGGATTGCTAGGAAGAAAACTTTCACGGTTGTTTTTAGGAAAAAGCTTCTTTGTGTTTTGGATAAAAAAAATTGAAGACAATGAATTGGAAGGATTTGTGCATTTCAGGAAAAATAAATAGTTCTCAGAATTTTTGATTCTTGCTTCCGCGTTGGATTTGAGAATATAATCCAGGTTTTCTTCTTTGATTTGCACTTTTCTGAATAGTAAACTTCTAAATGTTGTTTATGTTGTTTGTTCTTCCTTGTGGTAGAATTTTTTTGTTGATTATTCTGCACAAAATATCAGAAAAGAAATTGTTGTTAGTTAGAATTGAAATAATTGAAGAAAATTTTAGAGAAACGAAAGCAATTAAAACCTAGCGGTAATAATATTGCTTTTACAATTGCTCTTTCTTGAAAGATTTCTCATATTTTTCCATGTTTCGCGCCAGTATGTGGTAGATAAAATCATTTTAACCATAAGTCTTTACACCATCAAATGATAATTCCATTATATGAAGACTTTGATTTGCAAAACTATCAGATTGTGGTAATTCACTTATTTTCGTTCTTTCTATACATGGAAATTGTTGTATTATTTCTACCAAATATTATCTCTCCTTTAGTCGTGGGATTTTAGTATTTGCACCTCTTGGTCAATTCATTTTATATCCTTGAAAATTACAGAGAATTTAGCTTAAGTTTAAGTCGGCATGTTGTGGCCTTTAAACCGGCGTATGGAAAAAAATTAGAATCAACTTTATATTAAGAAATTCCTCCATTATATTGAAAAGCAAGCAAAGCTTAGAATATTAGGATGTATTCCAAAGCGTTTTATTAATTCAAATATTTTAAAAGCTTCTGGAAGAAATCGACTTTTGTCCCATTGCCTGCAGCCAAATTCTCTCGCAAATTTCTCATTTCTTTATCTTACAAGTTTTTTTAGAATGGTTAGCATTGAACTCTTTAATCATGGTTGGTTTTCTTTAAACATTATAAAATTCTTGATTTGAAGAGGGATTTTCTTGCCAAAGGCGCCACCCTGTAGCCATATCTTTAACTAATCTCTGAGCTTTTAACCGCCGCCTCCTCTCCTCTTATCATTTACCTCCAAACATGAATATAGTTCTTTCTTTATATCTATTAAATGCTATAGTTTTGAAAATCGCATGTATTATGAAGAAATGGCTTTGTATTATTTAAAACTTCTGTGAATCTCTGTATTATTTTGGCTTTCAAATTATCCTCCTCTCTATCCATTGAAAAGTTGACTATTTAGTTTATCATTATCACTGGTATATGACGTCTTGATTTTTTCTTTAGATTGTTGCATTTCATCATATCTGTGATCAAAAGTGCTGCCTTCCTCTCTTGAATTCTATAGATTCATATTGGGAATTTTATTATCTATTTTGCATGGTTGGCGTGCTTTGAACCCCCAGATTTAAAGGAATTTCCTTATGTACGTGTTATCTCCATCTGAGACCAAATTCTTTTTTGTGTAAATGGTTTTTTCCACGTTTCCTTTTCCTTGCAAGTGTTGCTTGGTGTTGGTTGTCACTGATCTCTTTAGTCGCCTTTGATTCCTGATCGTAGAATTGCTTGGGTCTGTAGTATTAATTAAATGTAAACTTCAGCATCTTTTTAGTTTGGCGCCATGCAATTATGACGATTGTTTGTGCCGCGCATACTGGGGATGTTTGTCAATTTATGTTTATCTTTCTGTTGGGGCGCATATATCTGTTGACATCAGTTTTAAACTTGTATTTCCTTTGTGCATGCATAGTACTAGTCAGAAAGTTTATTATGTTTTATTGTAGCATGAAAAACAAATTTGGGAGTGCATGTTTTAACGAACATGATGTTATCGTATAATATGAAATGAAATTGTTTGACTCTTATGGTTAGTTATAAAATGTAAAAGATTTATATTATTCTTAATGAAGAATGACCATAGATTTATTTTGTTTAAAAAAATAAATAAGACATTTAATTATGTCAATGGGTTATATTTTATGACATTTAGTCCATGAAGTCTTGATGGATGTTTATGATGCCAGGCAATAATGTATTGGTTAGAATTTATGAGTATACTTTTGAATTATGAGTTCTTTAATCTTCCAAAGGCTAGGAAAGTAAACTTGTAAAGTAAAGCTTGTTGTGTTGTACTTTGGTGTTCAATTGCAATGATCTATTTTGGGACTTAGCCATGCATGATTTACTTGTTACCTTGGTGGTATTTGAAATGTTCAATGAATGGTGTCATGATTGAGATATATTCTTTCATGGATTTTTTTAATGTGCAAGATGGCTATCCTTTGTAATTGATGTTGAGTTATGTTATTAGGAAGAGTGGCTTTCAATAAGGGTTGGAACCCTAAGAGGTAACCAGGGTAACCTATCATAAGTTTGTAATCCAGTGAAAACCTAATTAAATGTATTAGGGGTTGGGTAGTGTCCATTAATTAATTCAGATAATTTGATTACCTTGCCTTATACCTTAGTGCTTATAAAGATTAAGGGTAGGTTGAGATGGCCTGGAATGGCATGATCGTCTACTTTGTCTTCTTGAAAGGTAGTTCGGTTCCACGTGTTTGTTTAGGGGTCAAGAATCGGTAGAGATTGCCAGGGTAACTCGGTATGAGGGCTGGTAATCTAGGAAGATTCACCAGGGTAACCTATAATAGACTATGTGATGACACTCTTTTTTTTATGCATGTTATGTGGTCTCTTGTGTAGAGTGGCCTCTTGTTACGTTGATGCCTCTGGGAACTTTGTTTGTAACCTGTGGTTTGATATCGTTATGTCGCAATGTGAACGTCAAGCCATGTAATGTTATGTTTTGTCTTCTTGTTTGTTATCTTTGTGGACTTGATATTATCTGCTAGCACGGAGGGAGTGGACCTTCAGGTACCATGTGGTTGGGAGGAATGTGCTATATCCTCCATTGGGTCCCCTTGCAGGTGTTGTGCGTGGATGATATTGTACTTGTGATAGGTTCCTAATTCTACATAGTTCGTGAAGCTAGACGCTAAGCGTGCTCATGAACGAGGTTGACAAATGTCTTATGATCTTCATCTTTAATGTATACACTCTTGATATGTGTGAGAGACCATATTGTGATGTAACGAGATTTGTCATAATCTCATTTGATGTAACTTGACTACATTATGATTATATGATTGGGTCATTCAGAGTTGTTATGTCTTACCCTTATGATTTATGTTTTATGGTTTAGTGGTGTGATGTTCTTACTTGTAAATGTATAAGTATTGTTGTCACAAAACCATAAGAACATATGTGTAAATGTCTCTTTTATACTTATGTTGCAATCGAATGAATTTAAAAAAAAAATTGTTCGATTATTTTGTTACTTTTTGTATTGTTCTCTGGGTTCCCTGGCGGGGCGTTACAGATTGGTATCACAGCATAAGGTTCTAACACTGGGTACTCTAGATATTTGGGAGCCCATTAGTTTGTCCTAGATGTTAGACTTTGTAGTATGTGTTTTCTTGTTTGTTATTGTTTGTCTTGTAATTGAGACTTGTCCTTGATTTTGTGTAGGAATATGCCTAGACATCATGGTAGGGGTCATGGTCGAGGTTGATGTGGTGGCTGAATGGCTAATCGCCAGGACACTCCCCCTCAGAGCTCTCATGAGAGTGAGCATGCAAAAGTTGACATTCATAAAATGACATTTGGAACTCGTTACGAGCACTATGAGTTCATAGTGGTACCGTTCATGTTAACAAATGCACCATCCGTTTTCATGAGTTTTATGAACGGTGTTTTTTGCACATACCTGATCATTTTGTTCTTGTGTTTCTCAATGATATTTTGATCTATTCGAGAAATATGAAGGAGCACGAAGAGCATTTGAGATTGGTATTACAATGTTTGAGAGAGAATCAATTGTATGCAAATTTGAAAAAATGCAAGTTCTTCCAAACTGAGGTGAAATATCTTGGTCATGTTATCTCTAGAGAGGGTATTGTTGTGGATCCCTCGAAGACCCAATCCATTATTGATTGGATCGTGCCTACCAACGTACCTGAGGTTCACAGTTTTATGCATCTTGTTGGATATTACAGATGGTTTGTTCAAGGGTTTTCTAGGATTGCTCATCCTATCACAACTCTTCAAAGAAAAGGGAAGAAATTTATTTAGACAGATTAGTGTCAGTCATATTTTCAGACACTCAAGGAAAAGTTGACTAGTGCGCCTATCTTAGTCATTCTTGATCCTACTAAGGACTTTGTCGTTTGAACAGATGCATCTTTGGAGGGATTAGGAGCCATGCTAATGCAGGATGGTCGTGCGATCGCTTATGAGTCTCACAAACTCAAGGATCACGAACTTAACTATCCTACTCATGATTTGGAGCTAGCTGTAGTTGTTCATGCTTTGGTTCGGTGGAGGAATTTCTTGTTGGGGCATCATTTTGAACTTCACTATGATCACCGTAGTCTACAGTATATTTTCATGCAACCTAATTTGAATGCTAGGCAGAGATGATGGATGGAGTTCTTGTGCGAGTATGACTTCAAGGTGAAATTTGTTCAGGGGAAGGAGAACGTTGTGGTTGACACTCTTAGTCGATGAAGACATGAGCTTTCTGTTGTGACTCTTGGAGTTGATTTGAGGAACCATATTTTAGCAGCACTTCCTATAGATGGACTATATTAGGAGGTGAAGATGGAGTTAGGTTCAAGACGACCTGTGGAGGGTAGATTCATAGGATATACTCTTGAGTCAGATGGATTGTTGCGACATTTGGGTTGTATCTATGTACCACATACAGAAAGTCTTCGCACTCTGATTTTCACAAAGGCTCATCGAGCACCTTATTCAGCCCATCCAGGTGTTAATAAAATGCATGCGGACCTTCATCAATTGTATTTTTGGCCAGGAATGAAGCGTGATATTGCTGATTTTGTTTTGAGATGTCTTGAGTGCCAGAGAGTTAAGGCTGAACACCAACATCTCGCATGAATTTTGCAACCACATTTAGTTCCTAAATGGAAGTTAGATATCATATCGGTGGCCTTCATTGTTGGGTAACCTATGTCATCTTGTCTACATGATGCTATTATGGTTACTATTGACAGATTGACTAAGGTAGCACATTTTTCTCCAGTTCGTTCTTCCTATAATGCCTCTTCTGTGGCCAGGATATTCATGGAGGATATTGTTTGGTTGCATGGAATTCCTCACAGAATCATTTTAGATAGAGATCTTGTGTTTACATCAGCATAATATGGACATCTTTACAACATGCCTTAGGTACTCAGTTAAACTTTAGTTCAGCTTATCACCCTGAAACCGATGGTCAGACCGAGAGAGTCAATCAGATTTTTGAGGATATGCTTAGGATGTATGTAATGGATCGGGAGTTGTGATGGGAAGATTATCTTTACTTAATGGAGTTCGCCTATAATAATGGGTATCATAGTTCGATAGGTATGCCTCCTTTTTAGGCATTGTATGGACATCCTTGTCAGACTCCGTTGAGTTGGGATTGACTTGAAGATAGAGTTGTACTTGGACCTAAGATGCTTCATGATATGGAGCAACAGGTTGATCACATCAAAGAGAATTTGGTGGTGGTGCAAGACAAGAAGAAGAAGTATGTTGATGTGCATAGAGTGGATCGTCAGTTTTCAGTTGGTGATAGGGTATTTCTTCGGGTGCATCTGCGAAAGAGTCCAATCCATTATGGAAAAGGCTCTAAGCTCGCACCTCGTTTCATTGGACCATTTGAGATTCTGGAGAGGATTGGTCTTGTAGCATACCAACTTGCTTTACTACCTAGTTTTTCGCCCATTCATGATGTTTTCCATGTATCTATTCTTAGGCCTTATCATCCTAATATTTCACATGTGCTCAATTGGAATGGATTACAAGTAGAGGATGGGTAGCTAGCTTTGGAGCCTATGGGCATTCTTCAGTAGAGGAGACTCACCATCAAGGGTTGAGACGTTGATCAGGTGAGGGTCCAGTGGGATCCTAGTGATGAGGCATCAGCTACTTGGGAGGATGTGACACACATGAGAGAGCTTTATCCATATCTATTTGCAGGCTTCCAGGAGAATGCCTTATCCTAGGGGGGAGGATGTAGTGTCCCTCCAATTGCTACACTTTTTTTCAGTTTGTTTTTGTTCAGTTGATAGTTGCTTTAGCTGTTTTGATACTATGTTGGTTTTATACTAAGTTGATGATACATTAGATACATTGTTGATCATTTGATTATGTTGTGTGACAACATTATGATGAACATTATGTGTGTTATGGTTTTATGTTGTTTTGGAGCATTAGTGTGTTTATGATGATGTATATGATGTAGTATTGTACGCTAGTCTTTGTGAAGGAGACAGTGTAGCATTACTCACTCGTGAGTACCCTGCTACGTTGCGACTCTCTTTCATGGTGTGCTTATCGATTTATGCAGATATGTTTGACAGTGTTGTTTTATACAGTTTACAAGTACTGGGCATTGACTCCACCTGCTTGTCAAGTTTGAGCGTGCCCTGACCCAATGGAACTATGTTTTGGAGATAATGTCAGGTCTTTCTTTGGCCATCGTTCCTTTATAGGAAGATTATCTGAGTTGTCAGTTGTCATTGTTTTGTCGTTCGAGTCTGTTGTGTTGTTCATGTTTGTCTTGTTTGGAAATTAATTAACTAGTTAAATGGTTTATTAATTAATTTATTTGATTTAATGTGATTTTATTTAAATATTAAATTAAAATATATATGTTTAATCAATTTAATAAGTAAATTGGAATTGTTGTTTTGAAAGGTTTGATTAATTTGAATTATTAAAATAGGACATTTATTTAAATGCAATTGTTGATTTTAAATGTGCAAACTTAATTAAAGGAAAAGAAGATATTTTGAAGGGTTTGTTTTCAACAGTTTATAAATAATATCTAAAATATTGATTTGGAGTTAGAATATTGATCTAGAGCAATTGATTAAATTGAAACTAGTTGATCAATCTTGATTGCATGTTGACAATTAGTTAAGTCTTGTGACTTTGAGTTAATTGAAAATGAATTAAAATCTTTTGGTTGTGCAATATCATTCACGACAATTGATTTTGTATTGCTCGGAAGAAAACTTTCACGACAATTTTTAGGAAAAAGCTTCTTCTATGTGTTTTGGATAAAAAGTTTTGAAGACAGTGAATTGGAAGGATTTGTGCATTTTAGGAAAAATAAATAGTTCTCAGACTTTTTGATTCTTGCTTTTGCATTGGATTCAAGAATATAATCCAGGTTTTCTTCTTTAATTTGCACTTTTCTAAATAGTAAACTTCTAAATGTTGTTTATGTTGTTTGTTCTTCCTTGTGGTAGAATTTTTTTGCTGATTATTCCGCACAAAACATCAAAAAAGAAATTGTTGTTAGTTAGAATTGAAACAATTAAAGAAAATTTTAGAGTAACGAAAGCAATTAAAACATAGCGGTAATAATATTGGTTTTACAATTGATTATTGCTCTTCTTGAAATATTTCTCATATTTTTCCATGTTTCGCGCCAGTATGTGGTAGATAAAATCATTTTAACCATATTTCTTTGCACCATCAAATGATAATTCCATTATATGAAGACTTTGATTCGCAAAACTATCAGATCTATGGTAATTCTCTTATTTTCGTTTTTTCTGTACGTGGAAACTATTGTTGTATTATTTCTACCAAGTATTATCTCTCCTTTAGTCATGGGATTTTAGTATTTGTACCTCTTGGTCAATTCATTTTATATCCTTGAAAATTATAGAGAATTTAGCTTAAGTTTAAGTCGGCATGTTGTGGCCTTTAAACCGGCATCTAGAAAACATAGAATCAACTTTATATTAAGAAATTCCTCCATTCTATTGAAAAGCAAACAAAGCTTAGAATATTAGGATGTATTCCAAAGCGTTTTATTAATTCAAATATTTTAAAATCTTCTGGAAGAAATCGACTTTTGTCCCATTGCCTGCAGCCAAATTCTCTCGCAGATTTCTCATTTCTTTATCTTACAAGTTTTTTTGGAATGGTCGGCGCTAAACTCTTTAGCCATGGTGGGTTTTCTTTAAACATTATAAAATTCCTGATTTGAAGAGGGCTTTTCTTGCCAAAGGCGTCGCCCTGTAGCCATATCTTTAACTAATCTCTGAGCTTTTAACCGTTGCCTCCTTTCCTCTTATCTATTAATATAGTTCTTTCTTTATATCTATTAAATGGTATAGTTTTAAAAATCGCATGTATTATGAAGAAATGGCTTTGTATTATTTAAAACTTTTGTGAATCTTTGTATTATTTTGGCATTCAAATTATCCTCCTCTCTATCCATTGAAAAGCTGGCTATTTAGTTTATCATTATCAATGGTATATGACATCTTGATTTTTTCTTTAGATTGTTGCATCTCATCTTATCTGTGATCAAAAGTGTCACCTTCCTTTCTTAAATTCTATAGATTCATCTTGGTAATTTTATTATCTATTTTGCATGGTTGGCATGCTTTGAACCCCCAAATTTAAAGGAATTCCCTTATGTATGTGTTCTCTCCATCTGAGACCAAATTCTTCTTTGTGTAAATGGTTGTTTCCATGTTTCCTTTGCCTTGCAAGTGCTACTTGGTGTTGGTTGCTGCTAATCTCTTCATTTGACTTTGATTACTTGATCATAGAATTGCTTGGGTCTATAGTATTAATTAATTGTAAACTTCAACATCTTTTTAGTTTGGTGCCATGCAATTATGACGACTGTTTGTGTCACACATACTGGGGATGTTTGTCAATTTATGTTTATCTTTCTCTTGCGGTGCATATATCTATTGACATCAATTTTAAACTTGTATTTCATCTGTGCATGTGTAGTACTAGTCAGAAAGTTTATTATGTTTTATTGTAGCATGAAAAACAAATTTGGGAGTGCATGCTTTAACGAACATGATGTTAACATATAATATGAAATGAAATTTTTTGACTCTTATGGTTAGTTAGAAAATGTAAAATATTTATATTATTCTTAATGAAGAATGACCATAGATTTATTTTGTTTTCAAAAAAATAAGACATTTAATTATGTCAATGGGTTATCTTTTATGACATTTAGTCCATGAAGTCTTGATGGATGTTTATGATGGGAAATAATGTATTGGTTAAATTTAAGAGTATACTTTTGAATTATGAGTTCTTTAATCTTCCAGAGGCTAGGAAAGTAAACTTGTAAAGTAAATCTTGTTGTGTTGTACTTTGGTGTTCAATTGCAATGATCTATTTTGGGACTTAGCCATGCATGATTTACTTGTTACCTTGGTGGTATTTGAAATGTTCAATGAATGGTGTCATGATTGAGATATATTCTTTCATGGATTTGTTTAATGTGCAAGATGGTTATCCTTTGTAATTGATGTTGAGTTATGTTATTAGGAAGAATGGCTTTTGATAGGGGCTGGAACCCTAAGAGGTAACCAGGGTAACCTATTGTAAGTTTGTAATCCAATGAAAACCTAATTAAATGTATTAGGGGTTGGATAGTGTCCATTAATTAATTCAAATAATTTGATTACCTCGCCTTATACCTTAGTGCTTATAAAGATTAAGGGTAGGTTGAGATGGCCTGGAATGGCATGATCGCCTACTTTGTCTTCTTGAAAGTTAGTTTGGTTCCACATGAGTTTGTTTAGGGGTCAGGAATCAATAGAGATTTTCAGGGTAACTCGGTATGAGAGTCAATAATCTAGGAAGATTCACCAGGGTAACCTATAATAAACTATGTGATGTCACTCTTTTCCTGATGCATGTTATGTGGTCCCTTGTGTAGAGTTACCTCTTATTACATTGATTCCTCTGGGAGCTTTGTTTGTAACCTGTGGTTTGATATCATTAATTTGCAATGTGAACATCAAGCCATGTAATGTTATGTTATGTCTTCTTGTTTGTTATCTTTTTGGACCTAATATTATCTCCTAGCACAGAGGGAGTGGACCTTCGGGTACCACATGGTTGGGAGGAACATGCTCCACTAGGTCCCCTTGCAGGTGTTGTTGTGCGTGGATGATATTGTACTTGTGACAGGTTCTTGATTCTACACAGTTCGTGAAGCTAAATGTTGAGTGTGCTCATGAACGAGGTTGAAAAATGTGTTACGATGTTCATCTTATATGTATAGACTCTTTATATGTATGTGAGACCATATTGTGATGTCATTGTGATGTAACGAGATTTGTCATAATCTCATTTGATGTAACCTGACTATGTAACTTGACTACATTATGATTATGTGATTGGGTCATTTAGATTTGTTATGTCTTACCCTTATGCTTGATGTTTTATGGTTTAGTGGTGTGATATTCTTACTTGTAAATGTATAAGTAGTGTTGTCATGGAACCCTGAGAATGTATGTGTAAATGTCTCTTTTATACTTATGTTGCAATCGAATGACTTTAAAAAAAAAATTGTTTGGTTATTTTGTTACTTTTTGTATTGTTCTTCGGGTTCCCTACCGGGGCGTTACATAAAGAGAAAGAAGAAAATTTGGTTAAGGATGATTTATTGTCCAACAAGTAGATGGAACCATATAAATAAAATATATGATAAATCACAAAGGTATTTAATTTGGTGGAAGAGAAAACTATGGCTTGACTCATCAGGTCAAGAGGATGGTTCTACCATCTAACCCAAACTCTTATCTAGATGTTTGATGCATTACCATGTTGGGGTAAAAGCAATCCTACGTCACTAGTAAATAAATAAAAATGTAATAGTTAAGTTCTTAAGTTTCTTAGTGAGTTAACTTCTTGAATTTTGTTTTCTTATAAATTATCCTTTAGCCAAGAGGTTCAAATTTTTGAAAAGAAAGGGAGAATGATGTAAACTGATTCCTCAGAATTAGGAGGCAGGTTCGACTATATTTTCTAAGTTTAGAATTGGTATGTAACATTTCAATCTTTTGGGGAGCATTGGTTACATGCATACTAAAAATGGAGAGTTAGAGTTAAATTAGGAGATGGTGCTTTATAAGCAAAGAAATGATACTAAGTTGAAGATATGTGATTACTTGAAAGGGAGGATAGGAAAATGGATTCATGAAGTGTTAGTTTCGGGTACAGGGGAGATAAACCCATGTTAAAAAATTTACCTATAAATAAAATATATTACTATATACTTTTGTTTTTATTGATATATCATGATTTTTATTTCCTATCTATTTGTTGTGGTTGTATAGTTTAGTTTTGTGTTTGGCTATAGGAGAAGATTGGAATGGAATAGTTTGAAGACCTTTCTTTGTAATTGTTTGAATGTGCATGCATCAATAAAGTTGGGTTGGTCAAGGGCATGGACATGACCTATGGACAAAGTTTCATCAAGCTAGAGGTTCAAGATAATTATAGTGCATAATATGCATATAAAATCATAGATATATTGTAGTATCATGTCAATGTGTTCTCTTTGTTTTTTCTAATGAAATAGCATTTAATCTTATTTATTGTAGCCAAGCCAAACATCCTACTTTTATTTTCAATGATGCTCATAGATATTTCATGTTCACAAGGATGACAAACTCATAATTTTTTATATTACAATATTAGCAAAAAAAGATGATGGCTTTAACCCCTAATCGATTGACTTAAAAAAAAAGGAAGATCGTAATTACAAATACAAAGTGATTTTGACTATATTGTATACTTTTACTTTTAAAAAGGGGGAGATTATACTACATACTTATTAAATTACCTATAATTCTCCATGCAATTACACCAAGTTTCTACTGAATTAACTATAGTTGTAATGTGTTTCCCTCAAACTATCTATAAATTCATGTAAAAATGTAGGTTATCAAACTATAAATTTTAAAGAATAAAATTCAAATGCTAGGTGAATGTATCCAATTTTAAATTTGACATGATCATGTTGAAGTAGTTAGGCCCAAACTAAATTAAGCATCATGGTGATCACAATCTGTTCTAAAAAAAATCATATGTTGTGGTGAATGTATGCTAGAGACAAGAAAACCCTATCAAATTTGAGCAAATGGGTAGATTATAAAATATGTACAATTTACAAATTTTAGTGGCAAAAAATGTAAAATTTTACCAATTTGGTACATATTTCCACTAAAAATTAGGTGTTCTCTCCTAAATAGATATCTTCCTAGCCTTCTCCATTGATTCCACAAAGAAACAATTACTTCTTCAATTTCACCCACCTTGGGATTTAATAAAACTAGCATTGTGGTTTTGAAGTGCTTCTTAAGGGAGTCTTTCTTTTCCTATAGAAATTTACTACATTCCAAGAGAGTTTTCATCTCCTGAGTAAGTTGATCGATTTTAACTACCATTTGCATTATCTAGCTTTACATACTCTCAATACTGGTGAGTCATTGATAGTAGGCACAAAGAAAGAACCAATGGCAAGTAAATGAACAGGCGGTCCAACACTGGGGGTGAATGGAGTAGTAAAAATTAGAGGGATGGAAGAGACACCTACACACTTTAGAACTCGAGGTCTAACCTTCTTATGATTTATTCATTCTTCCCTAGAGAAACTTTTAGTTCCATGTCTCTCCTAAGCCTCAATTTATTTTCTTCCAATTTTTGATATCAATTTTACTTTTAATAATGTATAACATGAATTTGGCCTAATCTATAATTTCTTTAAAAGATAAATATATGCTTCCCCAACTCTTTGCAAGGCTAATTCTCTATAATATTCCTTAGAGTGAGTTGGTTTATTATCTTATTGTCAAAATCTACAAATTAGATCATTGGTATCTATTTGTCTATTGTAAATTATGTGTCATAAAAGTATTTGATAGTTTTATCAAAGCTTAGGTTGTGGCCAAACATGAGGCCATAATTTATTGGCTCATGTCATGCAACACCATAGCCTATGCAATCTCCCATTTGAGCAACAATAGGAAACTAAAATTACTAATTACTTTCATTTCCTAATTGAGTGTTATATTGTCAACATCAATCTCTATAGCAAAGGAAAGTATCCTAAAACTTGTCCCAAGTGTGCCTTTCTCTCATTGGAAACTTCCTTAGTTAGTCTTATCATACCTTGATTCTTGTGTAAGTCATATGCTAGCACAAAAAAAATTAAATCATTTGTCTTCATAAATTCATCATCATTTATAAGTTCATGATGTTTGATTAGCCTTTTATCTTGGAGTATGTGAGTATAAAGAGCCTAAATAATTTCTGAATCAACTTAAGGATCTTGTGGCACAACTTGATCTAGGGTTTGGTAGTAGACTTCCTAAGCTACATCTTAATTTTTCTAGCAATATATTAATCAACCTCTTTAGGTTCCTATCATACATCCATTGAAGCAATGATATCCCTAAGAAAATTTATGGAGTCTTCTTCACTTGATTCTTCCTCCTCTTCAATTAGCTCGCATGCTTCTCCTTTTTCCTAATAATAATAAATTTATATAGATCAGTTACTGTTATATCCATCATATGAATAACATCCTTGATTTCTACTTGAGCTCCATGACAATTTAAATTATTATTTTTCTCCCTATCCTCTATAGTTTGGATATTTCTCCTAACGGTTCTTTCAATAAATTCAACGTAATTTATACAATTTCTAGTTACATCTAATTTTGGATAATCATGTGCATATCCACTTCTTCTAGTGGATATCATTTTTCCTTGTTCAAATCATGTCTCTTGTGATCTTTGTTCAAAGTACAAAATTGATGCAAAATTTAGAAAGCATGTTGTACAACACACAATGCCCAAAATTGAAGTCACGTATTCCAAAATATATAAATTCAAAAGGGATTTCTTCTTGACCTCCCAAATTCTTCCTTGTTAACCCCAACTACCCTATCATTTCCATGTTCACTATGTTGATGGGAACGTGCAAGGGTGGCTCATATGGAGGCACCTTTGATTCATATACTCTAATATAAGTGCAATTCAAGTGAAGCTTCCAATCTACCTTATAATTGAGACTAGATGGGATACTAAACTTATGGGACCTTAAAATTTTATTGAGGCTAATCCTAATCTAGTCCTATCACACCCAAAAATAAGTTTTTATATTAGAGTTACAAAATGGTCTTCAAACCTGGCATACTTTTCCTTGTGGTAGTGTTTATCCATCTTCATACTCCATAATTGTATAGGTTTCTCACTAATTTTTTTATCCTTTACATCTTTAGGATACTTATGTATCTTCAACTTCTTAGATCACATACTAACATGTTTATCAAGTACATAAATATTATGAAAGAATGGAAACTAAATTTATGGTTTGATTAGCCCCTTTTATGCTCCACATGCTCCTAATTTAGTATTTTGGACAAAGCCCTACATAATCATAAAAGACGAGATTATATGCATGCAAAATGTCATATATGACTATCGTTGTGGACTCATCCACCATTCTATCATTCTTGTGACAAAATTCCTAGATAATCATACAAGACTAGATTGTATGCATGCAAAATATCACAAAGGGATACTATTGTGGGCTCATACACTATTCTATTATTTCCACTTTCAACCACTTGATAAAAAAAATTAGTTGTTTGGAGGTAATTCTTAAGCATTCCCACATCAAATAGCTCCACCATAGTCTACCATGTTCCTCAAGTGATATGGCCTATTGTATACAACATCTTTAAATTACATTCTTACACATGTATGCATGCATATATGTATGTTGTATACTACACATATATGCATGTCTATATACACATGTAAATGATGTGTGTACATAAACTAGTTTTTATGTGTGCAATACTTATGTAATGTATTTTGAAGTGTGTGCGATACATGTCTAGGTGTGTGTATACAATGATGTATACAAACACAAATATGTATACATATACACATGTGTGTAATGTACACATAAATATTTCAACATGTACATGTATAATCATATAACATGTGACTATAGATATATGTATATGTGTGCATGTATATATGTTTGTACACTCACACATATACATGTATATTTCTATATATAAAAATAAATCTACATGTATGTCTACTAAAAATATACATGTAGTATATTATATATGTATACATGTGTTTATGCATCTTGGAAATTGGTATTACATAAATTAGCCAACTATAACCTTCATGGTCCTTCTCTTTAGTCCTCTAAATCTAAGAAGCACCTCACCCCTCTGAAATGGGTAATCCCACAATACTAGGTCCCAAAATTGGGACATGAAAATTTTGGGAGTGGCAATTTTTTTGAACTACCTTTGTTTGAATATATTTCCTCGAAGGAATTTCCTTCACTTGAAGGTCTTGACACAATGACCTTCAATCGAAGATTGACCTTTGAGCGATGATCATCTTCAATCGAAGGTCTTTGCTAATAAAAAATAATAGTAAAATAATACCTTCAAGTGAAGATTACCTTTTCTTGAAGGTATTATTTTATTGCTTTTTTAAGATATATTAACTGAATTTTTTTTTTGTCAATTTATTTAGAGGTGAGCCATGAACATTAAAACATTCTTCAAGCCTTACATTTTGCATAGCATTATTTTCTCTCCACTGGTGTCTCCCTTGATCTACAAGCTTGTGCAACTTCTACACAAGAGAGGATTAGGGGAGGTTTGAACAAAGGGGAGGAGTAGGGAGGTTCCCATGAAGGCCCCTAGGTCTACAATTTTCCCCATTTCCCCCTCATTTCCTATAATTTCCCAATTTATTGCAAATGGTAACAATTCTTCAAATTTTAAAATTGAAATGGTAAAATTTATAAACCAAAAAAAAATTAAACCCTAAACCTTAAAATTTAAACCCCAAACCCTAAAATTTAAACCTTGGACCCTAAACCTCATTTACATCCCAGTATATATATAAAGACAATCAAATTACCTTAGAATAAGGAGTCAAATTGAAAAAACACTACATAAACATGCTCTTCACAAATGACGACGAAGGTGTTTAAGAGCCTAGCTTTGTTGTGATGCTTTGTTGCAATTCACACTTAATAATTTAACTCTAAATTCTATTTCTAAATCTAAGGCAATGGATCTTTGACAAATTAAGAGAAGGCATGCACTTGGTCCTGGATTAATCTTGTAGCTATGAAACTAATCTTTGCACTTGTAATTTTGACCTTGGATCCAAGGTTCTAAGCTTTTATTTTGACTTTAGATATTTATGTATCTATTCACCTTGGTTATATAGACTCATTGGTGTCTGGATAGACATCATTAAGCTTATCCAATACATTAGGCATGGGAGGTGGCTTGCTTCCCTACTTTTGTCATAATCAAATCCTTTGATTAATTTAATGATTTTTAAACAAATTGAAAGATACACCCCAAGTATATATGTTGATGTTTATTTTCTCCTTATGATCTTAAAATTTGATACAATTCTCTCAAATGCATTAGTGCTCTAATGGTATGATACTATGTAAAGTATCCTCACCCTTCTTTAGTTTCTATGATTTTTCCCCTATTTTCTATGATTTTGTTTTTGTAGAAGAAGAGGATGGTAGATTGGTCTTTATCTTCTTAAATGAACTCTCTAAAACCTTTTGAAGCTCATTATCCCACTAATATTTGCATAAGGGGCTAAAATGTAAATGGAAAACCATAGAGAAGCTCGTTGCAAAGACAAAACGTCTATTTTTTTCAATGATCATGGGTTTCAACGAAGTAATTGTAACATGAAGAACTACATATGATCCATGAATCTATATATCTCAAGGTTCATCCTCCAAGTAGAAAATTGAACACTCAAATGTGTCTTGAAGATACTTGAAGAGCCTCTACACAAAAAATTTCTACTCTTTATCCAACATGGACACATAAATCTCCTTAGGACTCCCACTTACCTAAGTTTCATAAATATATGTCATATCACCTTCGCATAAATTAAGTCACGGCCAAAACAATTACAAGGTATAAATAGCTTCTAAATCATTGCACTTTACATGCAATTATCTAAGTACCCAATAAATTAAATTTTGTCAATATATTAAGAGTCCCTCTTGATGATAATTAAGAAAAATGACCAATCAAATGTTATTAAATTGAGACCTAAAATAACTATAAAAAAATTTAGAACTTAGCATAATAAAAATAACCATCTTAAACTTAAAGCCTATCAAATGTCCACATGAAAAGAGCTCATTGAACTGTTAATTTCAACAGTTGGTACTATCTAAAATTTATTAATTTTGGACAATACAACATGGCATAATTCATCATATTAAAATATCATTCAAAATGTCATACTCCTCTACCTAAATCCGACATGCTAGCCTATCATGCTTCTTTTTATAGTCAACTATAATTTTATTTCTTAGTTCAATTAGTATATTAACTAAAATAAAAGATATAACAACTTTAATATCATCCATGTTCATGAAACAAGAAAACTCACATATCACACCCAAGTTTTATAGAGATGCACACTTATTGTTTTTAATTTCTTATATATTAACCTCCAAAATTATGGTGATACTTGCTCTTCTTCTAAGATTAAATGTATTAACAAAAATACTTGATTATGACCAAGATAATAGTTGTTGGTGAACTAAGCAAAATAGTCATTCGCCAGCTTGCTCATTCATACCACGTTGATTGGTTTAGCTCACTCTTCAATAACTCGTAATACCCTTTGATGATCATCTATATCTAGTCTTCACTTATGATGTCCACATGCACGTGGAACTTGATGAAGAAATAGGTCAATAGCAATTACTAAGGGGCTATACTGATACACCATGTTGTCAAGATGGTAATCAATAAAATAAATCCCATTTTCAATAATTTTAACTTATTTGAGATATGTCCCTTGCACTATAATTGAACATGTGGGAAACAACATTATATTGCTTGTTTCTAGTTTTGTTAACTTCATCCTCTCCTATGTGTAATGCAATAAATAATAACTAACAACACCTTCTATGCTTCCAACATTTGCTATGAGTGCAAAAACATCTCCTACATATATACAATGCTCAATTTTAAAAAAATAGAATCAATCTTTAATTCTAGAATAAATTTAATAAACAAATTACAATTAATTTTTTTCTAAAGAGTATTGAATTTTCGGGGGTGGACGAAATCGTCGATAAGAAATGGCCTCGTGCCATTAGGGTTTTATCTCCCTAATTCCTTTTCGGCTCTTGGTTTCATATTTATTGTGTGTTCTGGAATGCATCGATTCGTTGCCATCTCTGTGAGTAATGGCATCAGACGTCTTGTTGTCTGGGGGGTGCTTCATTAGGTTTAATGTCGGAATTGAATAACCATAAGCATTCATGTACAAGGATATTGTTGCCGGAAAACCTACAATTTTGGTCCCTCCCTCGGCTACGTTCATTAATTACAATGATAGAGAATCCGTAGAGGTAGAATAGGTAAGGGCTTGGTTCCTTTCCCTAAAAACAATAATTCTGTCTCCCAACCCAGAGACGCTTTCGGCATTAGCAAATGAAGAATCTAGATTAAATAGAACGGCTATTTTTTTGGCTGCACTAGAAGTAGATAAAGTGCTAGCGAGAAAATTTATGGATGACTGGCTCCATAGTGTCTGGTTTTAAAAATTTAGTATTCAAATATCTTTCTGCAGATTAATACAAAAAGGGTTATTCTTAATTTTTTCAAGAGTCATAAAATGCAAGAAATTGTTTTGAATAAAGGGCACTGGAACATTGGTAAAACCACCTTTAGGGCCATTACTTAGTTTGCAAACGCGATTAGTGGGGAAATCCTTGCTCTCACGTACCCTAGATGGATAAAAATAAAAGAATTTCCACCATAAGTCTAGATTTTCTTACCACAGGTTGTCTCTCACCTTGGAAAATTATTGAAACCAGAAAGATCTGGTGCCACCATTCTAAACATGGACGCCAGATTGTTAATAGCCCTAAACCCCAGAATGGAAATATTTGAGGAAATAATTATTAATTCCTCTATGGTCTCAGCTTCACTCAAGTTGGAAACCATGGGAGGTCTCAATCTGTGCTACCTCTATAAAATGGAGGGGCACATGAGGAGAAACAACCCTCTATTAAAATATAAAAATGATGTCAATTATGTGAATTCGGACCCTCCAAACCCTAATAATGTAATCTATCGGGGTGTTGAGGTGCCTTGAATAGAAGTAATTTCCTCTGAGATGAATCCTCCTAAAATGGAAAATTCTAATTCACCTTCTATAAACGTTCAAGAACCCCCAATTAGCAAAGAATATAAAACAGATCTACTGGCATCAAAATTGGTCAAGGAGAAGGTTGAAGAGTTATCTAAGCTTGTGGAACAGAAATGGTCTATGGGTGATTCGAGTGACAGAAATACAAATACCCAACCCATTAAGAAAGGTCAGGTGGAAAAATCCAGTAAACCTCCTCTATCTACTTCTAGTTATAGGAAGGATGCACAGGAGATTGTGATGGAGAAAATAAGAACAATTATTGCACAAAATAACAGAAATAATTTAAACAAAAATAATGATTCCTTCTGGGGAGGCGATGACCCCGATGAGACACATTTAAAATGTAAAACTAGAAAATTCTTGTCACTCTTGAAGCCAAATTTTTTTTAGGAGTCTGTGAGAGTGCCTAACCAAAGCAATAAGACTGTTGAAAGTTTAAGGATGGAAATGAGGGGATTGCGCAGTTTGCTAATCCAAATATAATCCCTATTAACAATCCTATTATGCCTAGAGATAGTTCTGGGTAGAGTGGCACTACCCTTGAATTACCTATAGGAAAAGAGGATGAACCTTCCAAGGAGAAAAAACTTGTTAGTTTTAACTCAAATTTAAAAGATGTATCTTCGTACTTTGAGCATATCACACCCCTCTCTGAACCGACTAAGACCAATTCTGCATATAAAACCTCCATGATATTTAAAGAAGGCTCTAAGGTACTCAATGCAAATATGGTTAAGTTGACTAAAGAGGAATTGCTTATAACTAAGTTGGGGCAAAGTGATGTTGCCCCTGAATTAGTTATAGACATACTTTAAAGGTAACAAAAGCGATGAAACTAAACATGTGAAACTTAAAAGTAAAAAATGACTTTCCAAAAAGGGGAAGTGGTGGTGGCTTTGTCCCCTTGAATTATAATAGTTCTGAACATAGCAGTAGTAAGAAAATTGATTCAATTTTTGATATAAAAGTAGGCTCTTCGCACCAGGTAAGGCCCCAAGATTCATCTGAGATTGGGAGGCAAAAAGATGAATTCATGTTGATTTCCTTAATTCAGAACAGGAACATGATGTTCCCTCCAACTCAATGTCAATTAAAGAAACTAAAAAAAAGAATAGTCTAGCAAATTCAATTGATGCAATAGGTGTTAAAAAAAGAATTAAAAGGAAAAGGTGGAACAAGAAAATTGAAAGGGACCCATGCCCTAAAAGAAAAGGCAAAATAAATGTTTCAAAAGAAAATTTCCCAAATTTTTTTGAAAGTTTTATGAACAATAAAGATGATTAAATGCTCAAGCTAGAATGTCAAGGGATTGGAATCCCCTAATAGAAAACATATTGTTAGAAGGTATTTAAATCGGGAAAAATCTTAGATATATTATTGCTGCAAGAAGTCAAATCAATCAACTTTGCACTAGAAAACACTCTCAAGTACATCTGGAAAGATGCTTCTCAATGTTACTAAACACGACAATGGTAGAAGGTGCAACCATCTTGCTTGTAAAAAATTGGGCAGTTTGTGATTAAATATGGGGAATCCCCCTGTAATAGGACAATATGGGTAATAATTGAAAAGGATAACAAAAAAATTGGTATTTGCTCCATCTATGCACCTAATGACCACAAGAGAAGGATCAAGTTGTGGAAGTGGATGTGCAAGCTACAAAACATCCCATGAATAATATGAGGGGAATTTAATATGATTGAAAATAAAAGTATAAAACAAGGGGTGCTACTATGGAATGGAAAGGAAATGAAAAGTTTGTTTGGGAGAACCTGAAAAATAAACTTGAACTTTTTGACCCATTGGAAGCAAAAGGAAAACCTCCCAAAATAATTTGGTACACATGGTGTAATACACAAAAGGGTAATAGGAGAATCTATTGTTGGTTAGATAGATTCTATGCCAATAGAGATTACTTTTATTTCGACAAACTTGACAATCAGGTTAGAATTAAAGTCTATCCCTCTACTCTTTCAGACCACTATCCTATTATTGCTAAGATTCTATTAACCAACCAAGCTCAACCTAAATTTAAAAAAGACAAGAAATCTTTCTTGAATACTATTCTTCTACATGATGAAGACTATAATAATGTTGTTTATACCCTGAGGGAAATTAGCGGATGTCTATTCCAAAACTTAAGCCCCATTGATAAATAGAATAAAAACATAAGTGCTTGGATGGTTCTTTATCAAAAAATTAGTAAGAAAAAAGCTAAAGACTTTAGAAAACATGAAAACTACCTACTAGAGAACCTATTGGGGTTAGAGAGTGATTTACAAGATGATCCCTTCAATGCTGAAATAAATGAGAAACTTATTAGCTCTAAATATGAAAGTAGGAGAGTGCAAACTAGGAAAATCCAAGGTGAAAAAAAAGTAGATTAAACTATTTAAACAATAGTGATAAAGGTACAAAATTCTTTTTCAACTTCCTAAAAGGAAAAATAATTAAGAAAGAAAACAAATGCTTATGGGTTGAGAATGCCCTAATCAATGAGTTGGAAGTAATCCAGTCTCAATTCCTCTCATTCTACAATAGCCTCTTCACCTCGGAAGATGGTGGACCGGACTCTATTGAGGCTAGGGAAGCTTGTAAAAACCTAATCCCAAAGAAAATAACCACTGACTTGGTTGAAAATCTTAAGGCTAAACTAACTAAAGAGAAAAAATTTCAAACTATTTTAACTTTTAGTGATGACAAGGCCCATGGGCTTGATGGATTTCCTATTGAATTTTACAAGAAAAATATTAGTTGGATTAGTGAGGATCTTTGCAAGGTATACAAGGAAGAAATTGACAAAGGTTCCCTTGGAAATAAAATTAATAAAGGTATAATTAGGCTACTAAGGATAGGGATAAAACTCTAATTAAAAATTGGAGACCAATTACTCTTCTAAATATTTCTTACAAAATTCTTCCTAAGGTTTTAGCCTTGAGATTAAGGAGTATTCCAAATTTTATAAGTTACACACAAACTAATTTTATCAAAGGCAAGTGTATTCTAGAAAACCTTATAACCAGTTGGGAGGCCATGAACTAGTGAAAGGAGTCTAGACAAAAAATTGGGATTGTCTTGCTTGATTTTGAAAAATCTTGCGATAGGATTGAATGGCCTTTCATTAGGATGACCTTGAAAACCTTTGGCTCCCCTAAAGACTTTTTGCAATATAGTCAACACCCTAGTGCAAAACATGGAGGCTTAGGTTGTGAAACATAGAAAAATAGGGTTTACCAAGGTGAATGGATCAAGATGATAAACCACTAATTTTTCTAGGGGATGTTTCACTCAGTTATGAGGGCCAAAATGCCTAAATAAAAATAAGAAACTAACCCTAACTATTATAGCAACTATGAGGGGAGTTTTTAGAGCTCAAAATGATGTGTACCTTGCTGCAAGAAGCCTATTTTTAGGTCACAAAGGACTCATTCGCCTTTAGTGGTGAATGGGTCCCTGTTAGGGTTTCTAAAACTGAGATCTGGGTTTTGTTCCCTGATTCCTGCACTCTCAGATCCTCAGTTTTTAGCTCCCAAAAACCTATAACAAATTCTATAGCCTTCTTTCCGTGTTCTTGCACTATGAATGACAACTTTGCAACTTGACAACTTTGACAATTTTGCTTCAAACTTGTTCTCCAATTGATCTTCAACCTGTAAATCTGCAAACACATGTATTCAAGAGGAGAAAAATTTGTTGATTGTTAGTGAATAGGGTTTTACCTCGATCAAACCCCTTTTAGGTAATTAAACCAAATGATGAAATAATGAAATTGAAGCATGAACATGAAATAATGAAATGTTGATACCTTGAAAGTTGTCTTGGAGTACAAATCTGCAAACTAACATGTAGTGGCCATAAAGAATGTAGATCTTGATCTTAAATGAGATATGAAATAATGTTTGCAAGTAGATCATCAATGCTACATCAACTATCTTAGCTCACCAACATGCATGAATGCACTATACCTTTGACATGATGAAATGATCTTGAATTGCTGCAATAAACTTCACTAATCTTCCCTTGAATGCCTTTGAAATGCTCTTGTGAACTCTATAATTCTCTTGTGAATGTACTCATGAAGATCTAGGATTGCTTAGGATGAAACTAGGTGAATTAACCTCATATTTATACTAAATCTAGAGATTAAACCCGAAATTCAAATAATTCAAGCCGACACCAAATCTAGGATTAAAAATCATTAGAATCCTGCCAAAATTAAATTCAAAAAGGGGTGTCCTATATGAGGAGGACCCATTCGCCACTAAAGGCGAATGGGTCGGCGAATGGGTCCTAGCACAAGTTTCTAGGATCTTGCTTCAGGGGTGGAAAGAACATCAAAAACCCACCTCAAAAATGCATAGAAAGGCGAATGGGTCCTAGCACCATTTTCTAGGACCTTTATTTTTCCAAATTAAATGTTATGCAATTTTATTATTGGGTGTCAAGATAGATCCTTCAGAATGTGTCATTAATAAGGCTTAAATTTGAATTAAAGGGGCTAAATAAGCTCAATCAACCACAATTAATTAATGAAACCCTAGATAAGTGTGAATGTGTAATATAACACTTTACAACACCATAAATAAGGTACAATTTAAGTACATTTTATCTAAAAAGGCCCTAGATTAATGTGAATGTGTACAACACATTAAAACATTGAATCAAGGCATTATTAGGTTAATTCAATATAAATTATTCTCAAATAAAGTAAGGAAAGGGATACTTTTTCCGTTACTACATCTTTTCCCCACAACAAACTCAACACTAAAGTAGACATTCAAGACACTTTAGTATGCAGCAATAACAAAGACACATATCCATACCCTATCAAAGGCCAAGAAAAACAAAGGATCAAGCACAACCGTTCCAATGCGATGTGGAATGGGGTTGTTTGTCTGTAACATGCGTTGCTCACTCTAGGGTAGTGGAACCTCAATTTTTCCACTAGGTGAGTTATCCCAATGAGATGGAAAATGAGTGAATCATATTAGCCTCCCATACCACACCGAAGTTATCCTCCTGACAACTTCGATAAGGCACCACAATGTAATGCTTTTTGTAAATGCTCTTGAATGTCATGTCTGTAACTTTTTGCTAAAGAAGATTTTAATTTGTTCATGTAAGGTCTTCTTCTTAGGGAACATCATGATTCATGCCTAATGTCTCCAAGAGAGGACAAGTCAAAGTATCAGATTGCCACTTATGGGATGCCTCTCATTTTGCATCATGTCACGAAGGGAGAGCGTATGCTTAGAAATATCGAACTCTTGGAGGATATCAAACCCAATGACACCACCAAGAAAAGGACACGTCACAAGAAAAAATAAAATCATGCCATAAAATATGTCGAAAGATGTCATTGATGTATGCCCCCACTTTAAAGTGGTTGCTAACACCATTACTGTGAGCAATTGCTTTAAATTAGCCAATGTTTTGTCCCAAGACATGAGAGATTTCCTTGAAAAACACTATGCCAAGTCATATGTTTTTGAAATAAAGATGCAACATGAAATAGGAAGGAAGGGTTTCCCCCAAAAATACATAAGGGATCTATGGATTCGGGGTTAGTATATCTTTTCTACATTGTTGTTTAAGAGCTTGGAACTGTCATCATTCCAAAAATACTCATAGAACTGGAAGAATGACACAAAGAGAGTGAAAACAAATAAAAATCCTTTCGAGTCAACATGGAAGAGACATAAATGTCTCAACGCCTTGCGTCATCCCCAAAAGGAAAACACAAAACAAATGAAAAAGATAAAAGAAAGCTTTTGGATCAACATGGAAGAGACATGGATGTCTTGATGCCTTGTGTCATCCCCAAAAGGAAAACACAAGACAAATGAAAAATGATTATGACATAGAGAAGAAAGTAGGTACATATAGAGGAATTCATAAAAAGAGAGAGAGATACATCAAATGAAACATCACGGGGGATCACATTACGCACATGCAATCACATAAAGAAACATGAAAAATCAAAAGACTAAAAAGGCACATGCAATTCAACCTAAAGCAAGTCATTTGTATCCCAATCTCGATTTGTATAAACAGAAGGTGGACAACTAGCCAAAGGGACAAGAGAAAGTGGCGAACTAGGAGAAGCACCAGGTTCAACACTCTTTTTAGGAGATTTGTCATTTAAGCTCATAGAAGAAGAAAACAATGTATTCAATTCATCATGCACTTCTTAATCAATCTTTGCAATATCAATGTCATCACCTAGATTTATCACAACAGGAGGTCGAATGACAATGTCCATTGAAGGTTCTTGTTTATGTTGCAGTGAGGGTATAGGATCATCTTGAATTTCTTCAGGTAAGTTCAAATTTTGATTTTTTATGTCGTTCTTGTCTTCTTGAGTTTGTAACTTACGAGAAATAGCATGAATTCTACGCCTATGCTCTCTAGCACTTTGGTTCTATTTCAATGTATTTTCAATTTGTGTTTGTGTAAGAGTGGGTTTGTCAATCATAGGTTTCTTCTCTTCCTTGGGAGGAATGGAAGAACAACAGTAGCTTGTTCAACCACTTTCTCTTTAGCTTTGTAAACTTGTTTGAATCTAGGAGGGGCAAACAAGATTATTTTGATTATCTTGCAGTCTCTTATAGGAAATGATAGGAGGTTTTTCTATAGGTTGTTCTTGAATGTTCGGAAGGGATTTCAGTTCAATCATTGTTTTGTCAAGGATAGGTGGTTCAGTTATAGGATGAGGCATGTTTTGAAGGGATAATTTTTCTATTTTCTTTGCCTTGAAATTTTGATATGATTTGAAAAAGAAGTCCTCGCGAGGCTTAATAGGTTCCATAGGTTTGGGCCAAAAGAAATCTAATGAAAAGTTCCCTCGGGCCGATGTAAGATTAAATCCACTATGATGCACAGTAAAGATATCATTTCCAAATGGAAACTTTAGACATTTATGCATAACCGAAGGGATGACATTCATGGAGCAAAGCCATGGATAACCTAGCTTCACATGAAATTGGTATGATTGCAAGATGATGGTGAATGAGATAGTTAATGTTTTCGGTCTAAATTTTAAAGGGAGATCTATCGATCCCATCGTAGGACAAGCAAAACCATTATGCGTCTTGATCCATGCTTTCAGTTTATCATATGCATCTTGATATAGTTCATGCACGAATAAGAATTCTTCAGTGATCACATTCTCTCCACAGACGGGATCAATCAATATCCCATTAGTGGGCTTATTATTGATTTGGCCAGCTATGTAAAGAGGACCATCAGGTTCATGTTTAAGTATGTCATTTTGTGAGAAAGCAATATCAAGAGGCTTTTTAGTCGAGCCCTTACAAGGTCTAGTTTCAATAAATGCTACCATTTGAATTGCTTGTTCTTCCTTTATGTTTTTATCATCCATGTCAGCATTCATCACATCATTCTTCGTTTCACTAGCTTCAATAAGGTTGACCGTGGCATATATGTTTTGATTGTCTTGTTTGTTCAAATACTCATAAAATAAGCAAATAAGGCTATAAACAATTTATGTTTCGTTTCAAGTTTTAAGCACTTTCCTTGGATTTTGTATAATAGGAACCAAGCTAATGTCTATTCTAACACTAAGGATACAATCTTGTAAGTTTTCTAGTTGTTCATCTAGTTTTTCTATAACATCATGCACATTGGTTGTAGGAGGTGAAGTCATAGGAAATGAAGTATGCAAACTATGAGCCATAGAGGGTTGATTATTAACACTATTAGAGAGAGAGTTAGAAAACCCAAAATCCACGATGATTGAGATATCGGAGGATGACATGAGCCTCAAACTACGTCTTATAATAGTATTGCTAATAGGACACCAAGTTGTAAATCTCATACAAGTTTTACAAACCTAGTGTGCAAACCCTAAATAGAAAAGGGCAATGCAATGACCTAGAATGAAATTCAAATTTTCAAATTCTACACAATGCAATAAACTAAAAATGAAATGTTGTGAATGCAATTTTGAATTTTGAAAATGCACTAAAATGAAGCAAATCAAGCTAGATGCACTAAATTTGATGAAACAAAAAATCAGAAAATTGAAACAAGAAAGTAACAGCAGCAAACAGAATCCTAAAATTGAGATTTCAATTTCCAGAAAATGTAAATCAGGATCTAACAGGGACTCATTCACCAGTAAGGGTAAATGGGTCCTGGTTGAGTATTTTTGGAATGTTTATGCTGATTTCTGAGTGATTTTTAATGCTTTTCAGATGCCATAAAGTTCGGGTCAAGCTTGATCAGAGACTCATTCGCTAGTAAAGGCGAATGGGTCCTTGATCAAGGTTTTTTAACTGGTTTTTAATGATTTTCAAGATTTTTGTAATGTCTTTCAGTTCCAGGTCTGAGATAGTAACTTTTAGTTTCAAATTTTCCAGAAATGCAATGTGAAAATGCAATAAAATGATGAATGCAAAAACCTAACTTGAAATGCAATGTTGTTTTAATTTTCAAATGCAAATTTATGAGATCTAAATGATATGCAAAATGAGTGATTTGCTTTTGTATTTTTTAGATTTAAGAAATGAAAAACAATACAATTATAAACCCTAAATGAGATGCAAATTTGAATTTCAAGCAAGAAGCCCTAAATGAGATTTAATTCAATGCAAGTAAAATGAAAATGAATGAAAGATCTAACCTAGGATGTGATGAAAGACTTCAAAATCAAAAAAATTGCAATATTCAATATGTCAAGTTCACAAAAATGAAACATAGAAAAAGAGGTTCACCATCAAAAAGGTATCAATGATGAACCTAATTTTCATTAGGGGGTGTTTCACTCAATTATGAGGGCTAAAATTCCTAAACAACAATCAGAAACGAACCCTAACTATTATAGAAACTATGAGGGGAGTTTTTAGAGCTCAAAATGATGTGTACCTTGTTGCAAGAAGCTTGTTTTTAGGTCACAAAGGACTCATTCGCCTTTACTAGCAAATGGACCCCTATTAGGGTTTCTAAAAATGAGATCTAGGTTATGTTCCTTGATTCATGTACTCTCATATCCTCAGTTTTCAGCTCCCGAAAACCTATAACAAATTTTGTAGCCTTCTTTTTGTGTTCTTCCACTATGAATGACAACTTTGCAACTTGACAACTTTGACAATTTTGCTTCAAACTTGTTCTCCAATTGATCTCCAACCTGTAAATTTGTAAACACACATTCAAGAGCATAAAAACTTGTTGATTGTTAGTGAATATTGGTTTTCCTTGGTCAAACCCCTTTTAGGTAATTAAACCAAATGATGAAATAATGAAATTGAAGCATGAACATGAAATAATGAAATGTTGATACCTTGGAAGTTGTCTTGGAGTATAAATCTGTAAACTAACATGTAGTGGCCATAAAGAATGTAGATCTTGATCTTAAATGAGATATGAAATAATGCTTGCAAGTAGATCCTCAATGTTACATCAACTATCTTAGCTCAACAACATGCATGAATGCACTATGCCTTTGACATGATGAAATGATTTTGAATTGCTACAATAAACTTCACTAATCTTCTCTTGAATTCATTTGAAATTCTCTTGTGAACTCTATAATGCTTTTGTGAATGTGCTCATGAAGATCTAGGATTGCTTAGGATGAAACTAGGTGAATTAACCTCATATTTATACTAAATCTAGAGATTAACCTCGAAATTCAAATAATTCAAGCTGACACCAGATCTAGGATTAAAAATCATTAGAACCTCACCAAAATTAAATTCAAAAAGGGGTGTCCTATATGAGGAGGACCTATTCGCCACTAAAGGCGAATGGATCCTAGCACAAGTTTCTAGGACCTTGTTCGAGGGGTGGAAAGAACATCAAAAACCCACCTCAAAAATGCATAGAAAGGGGGGTCCTATGTGGAGAGGACCCACTCGCCACTAAAGGTGAATGGGTCCTAGCACCATTTTCTAGGACCTTGATTTTTCCAAATTAAATGCTATGCAATTTGATTATTGGGTGTTGGGATATATCCTTCGGAAGGTGTCATTAAAAGGCTTAAATTTGAATTAAAGGGGCTAAACAAGCTCAATTAACCACAATTAATTAATGAAACCCTAGATAAGTGTGAAAGTGTAATCCACCACTTTACAACACCATAAATAAGGTACAAGTTAAGTACATTTTGTTTAAAAGGGCCCTAGATTAATGTGAATGTGTACAACACATTACAACATTGAACCAAGGCATTATTAGGTTAATTCAATATCAATTATTCCCAAATTAAGTAAGGAAAAGGGATACTTTTTCTGTTACTACAGGTTGAAATAAATGGAACCTTGATAGATCCAATTGAGCTCCAAAGGTCGACTAGGCAAGGTTTCCCATTGGCATCAACTCTTTTTGTGAGAGATAATATATTTAGCACTTGTGTTAAAGGTCTTAAACTACCTGATGGTCATGAACTGATTAGCATACACTTTGCAGATGATACTACTTTGTTCATAAAACTAGATGAGGAAAACCTAAGTTGTCTCATACAAAAGTTGGATTTTTTTGCAAGGCTTTCGAAGCTAAAATATCCAAGTAAAAATCCATCTTGTTGGTTTGGTCTCCCAACCCATCAAAATGGTTCATCAATTATAGGATTCAATGGGGAGGACCTGAAAAACAAGTGAGATATCTGGGTATCCCCTTTGCTATTAATCCAAATCTTAAGAAAAGGTGGGACTAGGCCAAAGCCAAATTTGAAAAGAAACTTGAAAACTGGAATAGGCATTACCTATCATTTCTTGGACGCTTCCATGTATGCCAAAAAAAATATCCTCTTACAACCTCTACTACTCTTTGGCTTGGCTCTTTTGTAGCTACCAACTGGAAGAAATCCAGAAGAGAGTCGAACAATACTTGGGAGTGGTGTTGTGTAAGGAGCTAGGTGGGCTAGAGCTCAAGGACTTGAAGAAACAAGGGATGGGCTTGGTTGTCAAATGGATCATACATGCAAGTGAAGGAAATGAGCCTTGGGAATTTCTTGTTAGATATAACATTCAAAGCTCCATTTCGAAAAAAGTTAAAGGTTGGAGGTGCCTCTGATTGGTGACATACTACAAGGTGACTTCCCTGATAGGATGGTTGGCTCAAATGTTTTCAAAACCTTATGGAGAACCTAGGAAAATATTAAATAATTGTGGTCTTTTAACTAAAATCAAACAAAATTTGTGGTAATTCCTCTATTTGTGGAATTTGAAATATAAGGAAAATTCTTTAGCTCTGATACAAGGATACTCCACCAAAGCATGGGAAAAAAATGCATAATATGTTTCAAAGATATTATCTACAATAGTGAATTAGAAAATTGTAACTCACCAAGCACTAAATATGACCTATTAAGGCATAGTGACGTACCTACACTATGCTAAGAGAGTCTTGTAATACAATCCCTAAACCTATAATATTTTAGAATTTGTTGTGCAAACCATAGTTTTGGTTCTTTGACTAATTGCAAGTGGAAAGATGGTGTTGTCATGACCCAGATGAAGCCAAAGGCCTTCTACAAAGAATTAAGTAAAACTTGTGTTATTTTGTAATATGTTAATAAATGTTGGAATTATAATGAGAGTGAGGAATTATAAAAGAGAGTCTTTAATTGGAATTGGAACATCTCTTTAGAACCTAAAAAAATCTTGTTTTAGATGGCAGTGGATATCGCAAAAGTTACCTTTGTATTTTGTTGATTCTAATTCTTAATTATGCGCAGGTTGTAGAAAAATTGAAAACTTTAATCACAATTTGTTTAATATCTCTTTGCAAAAGAAATATGGCTCATGTTTGTTTTGATTTGATTGGATGGGGGGAAATTAGAAAAATTAAAATTAAAGAAATATTAAAAAGACAAATTGAGGGGGTTGAAACTTGTATGAATGTATTATGGTTAGTTTTATCTACATAAATTTTATGGTTTCTTTGGAAAGAAAGGAATGAAGAAATTTTTCAAGGCAAGAAATGAGCTCTTACTAAGTCTTCGAGAAGACTCATATTCTTCAATATTTCTATGCAAGTAACCATAACTTTGGAGAGTTCTAAATCCAAGTTTTTCAAGCTGTTGAAGAATGAGAAAGTAGAGATCAGCAAGGAAGAGATTAAATATGCTAAAAATTGGACATTTAATATAGAAGACAATATCCTCTTCAAAGAAGAATACTTCAAATTTCAAAAGAGATACAACAAAAAGCATAAGGCAAAGACACTGAAAAAAGACTTGGGGTTGCATGGACCAAAATTCCACTGGAATCAAGATGAAGACCAAATAATGGAGATTGTAAGATCCAATTCATACCTCTCTGAAATTGAACCACCACTAAGAGCCTTTGAATGGGACAAGTGCAGCGAGAGCAAGATCTATGGAAATGCATGTACATGAAGAAACTTTGAAAAGTGAAATAGTTAGCCAAATATGTCTGGTATTTTGATCTGCCTTGCATGGCAATGTACATTCGATTAGGCTAAAACTTTATATCTAATATGTGTTGATCAAATAGAAAAAAAATTGATGTTAATATCTTGTTAATACAATACTTAATATAAAAATAATAATTTTTTTCTAAATTAACAAATATTATAATTTAAAAATCAAGTTACAAACTTTGCACAGATATATATACATTTTTTAATCAATCCTAAAATATGGTCATAATCAATTCAAATCAAAGGAATCTCTTCAAATATTTTGTCTTCATCTTCATTGTATGTGTCAGCAACAACTAGTGGCACCAAATTCCATTCATTGACATATCCATGTTATTGGTTGTTACAATCATCATAATCTCCCAAAATGCAGTCATAATAAAAACAAGAGTAATCCCTAGTGCACAATGTCCATGTGTGATTATTTGTACTCGTCACACAATCCAAATATCTTGTTTTCTCTACCCTCTTGCATCCATGGATTATTCTTTTATCCACACCTACAAATTATTATATAATTCAAAATAAAATAGATACAGAACTTAAACTTATTTTTTTTAAAATCAAGTCAAACTTTTTTCAAACGATAAATTACATACCTGATATCTCCCAAAACACTCTATTTGGGCATGGGTTCCTCCTTGAAGATGTGGCAACCTCACATGCAAAGTGTTTTTTACACCATTCAACATCATATGCATCATTTATATGATCTCCCTCATAATCCATTTGATGTTTTCTTAGAGTGTGTTTGATGCATGCTCCTACACCATCATGTTCACCCTTTCCATTCCCACTCTCGAAGAAACTCCAAACATTTGGTATATTTTCATGTTAATTATATCTACATAGTGCATAAAATGGCCTTGATTATTTGAATTGTGATGAACACCCATCAAACCATAAAAAAAAAATTCAATCTTCACACCTCTTCTTGCCAAATCTTCAAAAAACTTCTTAAAGTAATGTTGCACAAAATGTGTGTCATGTGCTCTTTATAATCACTAATATAAAAGTGATATTCTTTCTTAATAAATTGTTCTTTATATGTATTATCAATATCATCCAAATCCAATTATGCATATCGATAACACACATGCACCATAATAGTGACCTCCTCTAAATAGTAATATTGTGTTTGAATCTCCTTTTGATGGGTAAAAGAGTAATTTTTTGCAAAGTCAACTACTGATAAAACTATTCCAAGTGGGAAATTATCTCTTAATAATTGAAATTGTTTTTCTTGCCACTTAGCAAAAACTGCACGATGTATGTATAGTTGTATCAATTTTATGAAAATGTTCCACTAGGTACCTCCTCTTTTACATAATCTAACCTTGTGGATTCTTTTCCCAATTTTTTTTTCAAACTTTATGTGCTTGTAACCCTTGCACTTTACTATATTCATCATTTTAATATCTTCATTTTTCAAAAGAATTTTAGCCAAATTTCCATATGTTTCACAAAGTCCTTTTTATTCATTTCATTGGACCATCTACATCATCATTAGATTTATCACATAAGATGGATGTTGTGAATTGACTTACCTATTTGGGAGGTTCATTTTGAGAACCATCAATTCTTCTCTGATCTTTCGAAACACCTAATAGTAAAGATTAAACTCAATATGATAACCCTTGCACTTTACCATCTTCATCATTTTAATATCTTCATTTCTCAAAAGAATTTTAGCCAAATTTCCATATGTTTGACAAAGTCCTTTTATGCATTTCATTGGACCACCTACATCATCATTAGATTTATCACATAAGATGGATGTTATGAATTGACTTACCTATTTAGGAGGTTCATTTTGAGAACCATCATTTCTTCTCTGATCTTTCGAAACACCTAATAGTAAAGATTAAACTCAATATGATAACCCTTGCACTTTACCATCTTCATCGTTTTAATATCTTCATTTCTCAAAAAAAATTAGCCAAATTTCCATATGTTTCACAAAGTCCTTTTACGCATTTCATTGGACCATCTACATCATCTTTAGATTTATCGCATAAGATGGATGTTATGAATTGACTTACCTATTTAGGAGGTTCATTTTGAGAACCATCATTTCTTCTCTGATCTTTCGAAACACCTAATAGTAAAGATTAAACTCAATATGATAACCCTTGCACGTTACCATCTTCATCATTTTAATATCTTCATTTCTCAAAAGAATTTTAGCCAAATTTCCATATGTTTCACAAAGTCATTTTATGCATTTCATTGGACCATCTACATCATCATTAGATTTATCACATAAGATGTATGTTATGAATTGACTTACCTATTTAGGAGGTTCATTTTGAGAACCATCATTTCTTCTCTGATCTTTTGAAACACCTAATAGTAAAGGTTAAACTCAATATGATAATGACAACATGTTTCAAAAACCTTGTTTGTCTTCACATAATGTGGTGGCCTCAACATTTCAAACATTATTTGTCCAATATTTATATGATGCATCAAAAAACATCATATATAACTCATATTTCATTATGTCTAACCAATGTTTTGTATGTAGTTCAAAAATGTTTGGTATGATCCTATGTTTGAGAACATCTCTTTTATTTGACGAATGATGAATATAATCATGCCAAAAATTTGAGATCAAGTTCCTAACACCATCTTCAATCCTGTTAGAATGAGGAGCCCTACACATCATTGCCCAATTACCTTTTGTAGTAGTATCATCCAAAACCTTTCCCCTTTTCACACATCTTGTTAGTGTCTTTCTACTTAAGCCAATTTTAGTTGAAAGTGAAGATATTTGATGCTTTCTTGGTATTTGTGGACTTACAATAGATGTCTACATCATGTTGGCCCATAGTTTTCGTTGCACCAAAATATTGACCAGTTAATGCCTGATACAACTGCCAGAGTTAACGGATCCACGGGAGGTGGTTAGTCCATGTCACGAATCCCGAGGGGAGTGCTGACCATCTACCAACAAACTCCCCCTCAGCATTACCTGAGGGGATTCAAACTCGGCACCTTTTGCTCTGATACCAATTGTTGGCCCACAGTTGTCATTGCACCAAAAGATTGACCTGTTAATGTCTGATACAACTACCAGAGTTAACAGATCCACGGGAGGCAGTTAGTCCATGTCACTAATCTCAAGGAGAGCACTGACCATCTGCCAACACATCACTCTTCTTGAAATATTGTTATCCACTAATTGAGATTGTTTCCCAATGGAACCCAAACCTTTTTTAACATTTTCAACAATATCTTTTTCTAGGTGTCTTTTCCTCTTTTTTGTGAAATCTACACCCAATAATTGTAATGACTCTTTTATATAGCTCATTATGAAGAAGTAATTTTGATAAAATTTGGGCTTGACCAAGTGTATCATGATTTTTGAAATAAGCCTCAAGTATTTCCTTTTAAGTTCTATTCAATGACCTCTTAGTATTTTGACTAGGTTGTTCAACATAAATTTCAATTTCTCATATCCATTTCAAGTAAATGATCTATATTTCTATAAAATAAAAAATCTCTTTACCTCTTTAATTAGATTCATAGTATGAATATATATAGAAGGAAGTGATCCTGACCCTTGTCCAACATCAAAGTGTGGATGGGCCTCCTCTCTAACATCAATTATTTGTGCTTGGGTCTCCTCCCTGACATCAATTATGTGTGCTTCGGCCTCCTCTACTCTAGTAAATAAATTAGGTTCAACCTCTACTGCAGTTTCTATATGTTGAGCCCCTACACATATCATATAAAAAAGAAGATTATAGAATATATTTTTAAGGGAATAAATTGGAATCAAAACATTGAACTTAATCTAAGTTGTATTTCAATTCTTGTAAACTCAATTAAATCTAAATCCACATGTATTTTCTTATAAAGATCACAAGGGGGATCCATTGTGGAAAGGTTTCACTAAGAAAATAGGATCATTTATTCTAGATATATATCCATTGGGGTAAAGGGTTCACTAAGAAAAGAGGTATGAGAAGGTTTCGAAAGGAGTCTTAAGTTAAATATAAACAAGAGATAAAATCCTTAATTTTTTAATATGTCTTATTATTGTTTAGATTACAATTTACTTGTTGGAAGTGGTGTTGTAAAGAGGGATATTATTAGAAGTTTTTCATTGATGATGTTGTCTGGCAACATGAGCATGGTATATAGCATGATATGTACATCTTACATGATCTAGTGTTTTCATTGATGTCAACATTGTTGTGGATCATTCCAACATGACTTGGAAGTATTTTTGAAGACCTTTGTATAGGATAAGTTGGTTCAAAAATTATAGCTACAAAGGGAAATGCCTAAGTATCAAATCTACTAATACAGTGGTTCAGTGCATCAATTTTTGGTTCTGCACTCAATCGCAAATTGAGAAGTCACTGCAATTCTAACAATTTTTTTATGATCATCAAATGTATCTAAATCTAAGGGTTTGTGTTGTTTATTGAAGTATTCAGGAACATATGATTGAAGAGTTTAGTTTTGTATATTGTAGTCATTTTTTATACAGAGTGTTAGTGTGGGAGATTTTGCATTCCTTTGTAGATAATTATTGTATGTTGTGATGTTAAAGATAAGCTTTCAAATGTCGGTTGAGTGGGAATTAAAAGTGAGATCAATTTTTGAGTCACATGTATGACGAATTGGGTAAAACAAATGGAATTTTTTGTGTTTAGGTCTTATTTGGGGCCAACCTAACATGTTTGAAGGATTAATATGTGTTGCAATATTATATAAGACCTATAGTGGGTCCATCCCAACCTATCTTAAGGTGAATTAAGGTGTGAGATGTGGATGAAATGTTTTAAGGACGAAAAGTTTAATGTTGTGCGTTACTTCCAATTAGGCCGACCTAATTGAAGTTAGACTTGATGCGAATATATATAGGAGATTGATTTCAATGTTTTGAGAGATGGTGTGAGTAATGTGAAAAAAGTGACATGTATGGTGTTCCACCTACATATTTATGATGCAAATTTGATGATAGTTGTGTGAATTGTGTTGCAAAGCATGCAAATATAGAGCAGAACAGAGCATTGATCTAGTTCAGTCCAAAGTTTAATATTGTACTTCATTGGAATTGTAATCTAGCATATTATAGATGTATTTGTAACAGTTCAATAGGCTATGATCCAACCCTATTTATTCTATCTTATTCTTTGTGGGAAGTGAATCCATTGGACAGTGAGTCCACTTGTAGTGATCATTTTTTTATATACTATATTCGGATATAATTTATTGTGAGCTAAACATCACCGTGGTTTTTCCTATTTTGGGTTTTCCACGTAAAAATCCTAGTGTTCATGTGTCATGTGATTTTGTGGATGTTTCATGCTTTCATTCATTATTTTAGTTAAATTTATTTTGGTAATTGGATGGCTAATGTCTAAATGGTTTAAAGGAATACCGATTCACCCCCCCTCCTAATATTTCGGGTGTTCAACATTACTTGTGAAGGTATAATTTGAGGGATAAAACTATATATCTAATTTAATGATCTATATATTTAGGGCCCATGGAAAATATAATATTTAAGGAGTATAACCTGAACCAAGGGTAAGGTACAAGCTAGTAAAAATGAACATTTAGTGTTAAACAGGTGCAAGACAACTAAGAAAGGGGGGTGAATCAGTTGCCACACAAATCTAAACTCAAAACTTTATCACTTATCAAATCTTCAACCACACTATTTTTTTATTAAATATGAGCATGAAACATAGCTAACAAAAAGTAAATCAACACATGGAACACCATATTTTTACGTGGAAAACCCAATAAGGGAAAAACCATGATGAGGGTTAACTCACAATATAAAGATTATAAACTGAATACAAAGGCTCACTACCAAGGGCTCACTGCCTGAAAGAGGACTCACTGTCCAAGTACAAAGGCTCACTACCTACAAAGGACTCACTATCCAATAGGGAAGCTCACTTCCTACAGATACAAAAGAGAACAAAAGATCCAACACAACAATTAAAGCACATTTGCAGTATTACAGAAACCTTCAATTCATTGCCTTCAACACACTGAAAAATTATCTCACAACTCACTCATACACACTTCTACTCTTATGATTTGTGGCACACTTTTGTCACTTTCCATCACATTTTCATACAATTCTTCACAATTCGCCTTGCTTTTATACCATTCTCAACCTTAGAAGCATTTACCAAGGCTAGCCATAACACATTGTTTCATAAATTCAAAATAGGTCGGCAACTCTAAATTCTCACAGTGGAAAGGAATAAGAGTGGACCAATAAAAACATAAGAATAATATTTTTGAATCTTCTACACACTTCCTCATTTAAGTTTATTCTTCAAATGAAGTGTAAACACTAGGTCAGCCAAACCTAATGAAAAAATAAATTATCAACTATGCACATGCTTCCCAACAAGAAGATGACACGCGAATGACACAACATGCTTCATTATGCATGAGAATACATCTCAGAATCTTCCATATACATCCGCAAAAAAAATATCAAGCTTCAAACACTAAACTCTTTTCATCAAAGAATCTAGATTGTGTAGACACACACAAAAACACTAAAACATGATTTCTGGATCACCAAATTCCAAACCTCTTTGCCATAGCATAGGAAAGGCCTTCACAAGACATATCCCAAAACTGCATGATTTGAAACAAAACAGTGGAGAAATGCAGAGAAAACATATTTCTCCCAGTCCACAGAACACTGACACTGTCAGTAGAACACATATACTGGTGGACACAACTTTCACGAACAATCTCACCAAAACCTGAAACTCAGACTATATCATCATTGGATCATTATCAACACGCCTTCAGATTTGCACAGGCATAGGATCAACATAGGATACATGCTTAGCACATACCGGAGCACACACTGAGCACTTCCAACAACATTTTGACTTCTTTTCTTCATTAATTTTCTCAAAATCACTTGGAAACTCATCAAACCAACATATTTGTAATTCCATAAAGATAGCTCCATGTACTCACAACATCTCAATAACATCTCAACCATACATGTACAATCTGCAACATATTGAACAGTGTTGACATCAATGACAACATTAATGACAACACCACCAAACTAGCTCATATCTGCAACAATCTCCCCCTTTGTCATTGATGGCAACACATAACCTTCTCTCCCCCTTTGAAATCAATGGAAAAGAAAAACTACTCTGATTACTCCCCCTTAGGAGTACACTCATACTACAACAATGAAAATCTTTTCTACTCCCCCTGTGGAGTAGACCCATCAATCAGTCTAGGTAAATGAAGAATTTGTGAACTCACTAGACTGATGCATCTTCATCTGCACCTAGTTAGGAGGGCCAATGACCCCCAACCTCTCCCTAAGATGCTTGAAAGTATCCTTCGGAAGAGCCTTAGTGAATATGTCTGCAATTTGTTCCTTTGTAGTTACATAATCTAGTCTAACCTCATTCTCCAACACTTTCTCTCTAAGAAAATGATACTTGATAGATATGTACTTTGTTCTTGAATGCATAACTAGATTCTTTGAAATGTTTATTGCACTTGTATTATCACAGAAAATAGAAATAGGCTCATCACATACTATACCAATGTATTTCAGAGTTTTCTTCATCCACATAACTTGTGTACAGCAGGATGTTGCAGCAATATATTCAGCCTCTGTAGTGGATAAAGAAACTGAGTCTTGGTTTTTACTCAACCATGAAACTAGTCTTTCACCAAGAAAGGAAGCACCACCATTGGTACTCTTTCGGTCATCTACACATCCGGCCCAATCAGCACTTGTATAGGCACTCAAGGTGAAATCATTACTCTTAGGTTACACAGTCCATAATCCAGTGTGCCTTTAAGATATCTAAGTATTCTTTTTACAACCATAAGATGTGCTTCTCTAGGATCTGCTTGAAATCTATCAACTAAACACACTACATGCATAATATCTAGTCTGGTACCAGTAACGTACAGTAGTCCACCAATCATGGATTTGTATTTTCTCTGATCAGTCTTAGCCGATTCATCATCCTTGCTCAGTTTACGTCCAGCTACCATAGGAATACAAACCAGTTTAGAATCCTCCATTCCAAACTTTTTCAACTGTTCTTTTACATACTTAGATTGTCAAATGAATATCCCTTTGTCAGTTTGATTCACTTGTAGACCAAGAAAGAAATTCAACTCACCAATCATAGACATCTCAAATTCTTTCTGCATGTCTTCAGCAAACTTTTTACACATGCCTTCATTTCCTCCAAAAATGATATCATCAACATAAACTACTACAATCAACATCTTATTACCTTGCACTTTGAAGTAGAGGTTGTTGTCAGCAGAACCTTTGTTGAATCCTCATTTTGTCATATATTTGTCCAGTCTTGCATACCAAGCTCTGGGAGCTTGCTTCAATCCATACAATTCCTTCTTCATCTTACAAATCATGTCCAGTTTGTCAAACAGCAGAAATACTTCAAGTTTCTCCATGTACACTTCTTCCTCCAACTCACCATTCAGGAAAGCTGACTTAACATCCATCTGATATACATTGAAGTCCTTGTGTGTAGAAAATGCCAAAAACATTATGATAGCTTCCATTTTGGCCACAGGATAAAATGTTTCCTCAAAATCTATTCCTTCAACTTGTGAATATCCTTTGCATACCAATCTTTCTTTATTCCTCACTACTTCTCCATTTTCATTTAGCTTATTTCGGAACACCCATTTCAAACCAATCACATTCTTGTTCACAGGCCTAGGGGCTATTTCCCATGTCTAATTCTTCTCTATATGCTACAATTCCTCTTTCATAGCTCTCATCCAACTTTCATCTTCACATGCTTCCTTCACAGATTTTGGTTCTATTTTAGAGAGTAAACAAAAATTTACCCGAGCTGCAACTTTGCTTCTTGTCTTCACACCTTCACTCTTGTCTCCAATTATCTAATCTTCCAGATGATTCTTTTGTACATATTTGGGAGTCCTAGCAATAGGCTCTGATTCATTCTCTTCTTCTTCTTTTTCTTCTTCTTCTTCTTCTTCTTCTTCTTCTTCTTCTTCTTCCTCCTTATTTTCTTAAGGTATATGTCCGCAGATAGGATCATCAGGTTCAACTTCACTTATCTCAATAGGTCTGCATATGTCTTCATCAACTTTCACATTAGCACTTTCAATAATCTTCCTTAATCTTTTGTTAAAGCATTTGTATGCCTTGCTAGTGGTAGAGTATCCAAGAAATATTCCTTCATCACATCTAGCATCAAACTTTCCAATTTTTTCATCATCTCTTTTGCTATAGCATCTACTTCCAAATACCTTAAAATATTTCACAGTAGGAGTCTTACCAGCCCATAACTCAAAAGGTGTCGTTGTGATGTTGTGTCTGATCTGAACTCTATTAAGAATATAAACAATAGTATGTATCGCTTCTCTCCAATACACATCTGGTACATTGGATTCTTTCATCATAGTTCTAGTAGCTTCCTGTACTATTATGTTTTTCCTTTCAACTACTCCATTTTGTTGAGGGTTTCTTAGAGCAGAATACTATCTTTTTATGACATGCTTCTCATAGAATGCATTAAATTCACCAGAGGTGAATTCACCACCTATATCTGATCTTAAACATTTGATTTTCATATTTACTCCATTCTCCACTCTTGCTTTGAATATCTTAAACCTATCCAGAGCATGATTCTTTTCTTTGAGAAAAGCAACCCATGTCGTTCGAGTGTAATCATCAATAAGCAACATGAAATATCTATCACCATTTAGGCTTCCAGTCTTAGTCGGACCACAAAGATCAATATGTACCAACTCCAACATACCGGTAGTAGAATATTATTTTCCCTTAAAGCTACATCTTGTCTGCTTCCCTAGTTGACAAATTATGCATATAGTATTAGCAGGTCTTGTGATTCTAGGTAGTCCTCAAACTATCTCCTTCTTACTGATCTTGACCAAGTTATCAAAATTCACATGTCCCATTCTTTGGTGCCATAACCAACTTTCACTGATCTAAGATACACGACAATGATCATCAACTCCATTCCATGAGTTCTTCATCCAATAACAATCATATCTCCATCTCCGGATCCTTTTATGATTTCACAGGTATTGTTCTGAAATAGAAGCTTAAATCTATTGCTACACATCTGACCAGCACTCAAAATATTATGCCTCAAACCCTTCACATAATGTACATCATCAGTACTATGCACTCCATCAAAACTAATTGAACCTTTACACGGATCTTAGCTCCTGAATCATCACCAAACATGACTAAACCACCATCATATTTTTCAAGTTTAGTGAACTTACTCTTATCTCCAGTCATGTGACTTGAACATCCACTGTCAATTACCCAGTATTTCTCATCTTGTCTTGCATGAAATGTAGTAACTAGAGTACCTTCCATCCTATTCTTCTTAACTTCCAGAGGTTTCTTACTTGCACATTTTCTAGAGTTAGTGGATACAGATTTATTTTCCAAAGCTAAGAATAAGCATTCACTATCATCAACCTCATTTTTAGGTTCATCATTAGAAATACTTGCCTCTTCCTTAACATAGTACAGCTTCTTATACTTCTTATCCTTCCTATCCTTATCCTTATAATCCTTGTTCTTTTTATGTGCAGCCCTATTCGGACATCTTGAAGCATAATGACCAATATTACCACAACTAAAGCATTTAAAGGGGTTGTACCTTTATAGTTTTTGGTACCTTTCTTCAACTTCCCAGTGAAGTTAGCTTCCAACTCATCAACATCATCGCTATCTGGTTCCTCCTCAACCTTCATTGCCTTAAATTTTGTTTCTATCTTTTCTTCTATCTTGTCATCTTTTATGAACTTTCTCAATTCAAATTCTTGTAGGGTGTCGAACAAGTGTTCCAAGGTGTACTTCTTAAGGTCATACATTTCTTCAATTACTGAGATCTTATCGTTGTAGCAATCCGGTAGGGTGATCAGGATCTTCTCTATTATGTCTTCATTTACTAGCTTTCCTCCTTGATTTCTAACCCCATTTGCAATTTGTTCAACCCTATGAAAGAAACTTGTAAATTCTTCACCATCTTCCATTTTTAGGTTCACAAATCTACACTTTACTACTAGACTCTTTGTCAATTTCACTTTTTCATTCCCTTCATACATGTCTTCCAGCTTCTTCCAGACTCCATATGCAGTATCCAAAGAATTAACCTTGATTCACTCATTTTTAGATAGACCACTGCAAATCACATACTTCGCCCTCTCATTTTCTTCATAAGAAAAGATCTCATCTGCAGTATTAACACCACCAGATGGAGGTGTATACTTATTCTCAACAGCCTTCCAGGTCTTGAAACCAAGAGAGATAATATATCCTCTCATCTATCCCTTCCAATCTTTGTAGTCAGTTCCATCAAACATAGGGATTGACAACTTGTGTTCCATCGAATCTTCCTTAACCGGTTAAGATCAACAAGGAACCACAAGCTCTTATACCAATTGTTAAACAGGCACAGGACAACTAAGAGAGGGGGGTTAATCAGTTGTCACACAAATCTAAACTCAAAACTTTATCACTTATCAAATCTTCAACCACACTATTTTGTTATTAAATATGAGCATGAAACATAGATAACCGAAAGTAAGTCAACACAATGAACACCAAATTTTTATGTGGAAAACCCAATAAGAGAAAAACCATAGTGAGGGTTAACTCACAATATAAAGATTATAAACTGAATACAAAGGCTCACTACCCAAAAGAGGACTCACTGTCCAAGTACAAAGGCTCACTATCCAACCGAGAGGCTCACTACCTACAAATACAAAATATAACAAAAGATCCACCACAACAATTAAAGCACATTTGCAGGATTACAAAAACCTTCAGTTCACTGCCTTCAGCACACTAAAAAATTGCTCTCACAACTCACTCATACACACTTCTGCTCTTATGATTTGTGGCACACTTTCATCACTTTGCATCACACTGTCATACAATTGTTCACAACTCACCTTGCTTTTATGCCATTCTCAACCTTAGAAACATTTACCAATGTCGGCCACAACACATCGTTTCATAAATTCAAAATAGGTCAACAACTCTAAATTCCCGCGGTGGAAAGGAATAAGAGTGGACCAATAAAAACCTAAGAATTATATTTTTGAATCTTCTACACACTTCCTCATTTAAGTTGTATTCTTCGAATGAAGTGTAAGCACTAGGTTAACCAAACCTAATGAAAAAAAAAATTATCAATGATGCACATGCTTCCCAACAAGAAGATGACACGCGGATGATGCAACATGCTTCATTATGCATGAGAATACATCTCATAATCTTCCAGATACATTCATAGCAAAAATATCAAGCTTCAAACATTGAATTCTTTTCATCAGACAAACTGGACTGTGCAAACACACATAGAAACACTAAAACATGATTTTCGGATCACCAAATTCCAAACCTCTTCTCCAAATCATAGGAAAGGCCTTCACAAGACATATCCCAAAACCACACGATCTGAAACAAAATAGTGGAGAAATGCAAAGCAAACATATTTCTCCTAGTCCACAAAACACTGACACTACCGGTAGAACACATATACTGGTGGACACAACTTTCACGAACAATCTCACCATAAACTAAAACTCAAACTATATCATCATTGGATCATTATCAACACGCCTTCAAATACGCACAGGCATAGGATCAACACAGGAGACATGCAGATCACATACTAGAGCACACACTGAACACTTCCAACATTCTAACTTCTTTTCTTCATTAATTTTCTCAAAAGCACTTGGAAACTCATCAAACCAACATATTTGCAGTGTCATAAAGATAGCTCCATGTACTCACAGCATCTCAACAACATCTCAACCATACATGTACAATCTGCAACATACTGAACAGTGTTGACATCAATGACAACATTAATGACAACACCACCAAACTAGCTCATATCTGCAACATTTAGATCATTATATTTATATTATTCTTCTATATACACATGCATTTGGTGATACCTTGGTTGATAAAGCTAAAAACCGGTTTGATTCATGTCATGATTATCACACATCATTCCATGATTTGCCATGTGTTTTCTTATATTACTTTATTTTAGGACCTGCACCATATAGTTTACTCATTATTATCATTATTTCACTTCTAGTATCCCTTTCTTAGTGGATTGCATGGATTTTTAATGTATTATGATCATATACAACTTTTTCATGAAGACCCACCTTTAGATAATTTTATACTTTATTATGATGTATCTTTGAGTGATTATGGGATATGTTTTATCATACATCTCCTATTAAACAAGAACATGTTGTAGACATAACTAAGGATAAAAAAATATGATGTCATTTTGACATAATTATTTCTTGTTAAATGTGAGGATAATGTACCAAGTTAGTTGGTGATACAACTTTTGCATCATCTTCCACTACTGCACATTACATGATGCTTAAAAATATAAAATATATGGGACATGTTGAAAATAATATTTCACCTTACGTGAACTAATTCATCACTAGGATTGAACATTTGTATGTTGATATTATATGCAACAATTTAAACTACAAATGATATGAGAAAAATATTCCACAATCCTTTAACATATGAAATTTTGAAATATCCTTAACTGAGTGGATTGGTGACAACCTTTTTTATAAAGTATTATAGTAAAGGTGATCCATTACTTACTATAAGGACTTTTACTATTACATTCTTTACTTATTTTCATGAGGATCAATTACTTGCCAAATTATTCCTAACAAGATTAACTAGTCATGTTTTTATATGGTTTTATTCCTTACTTGATGTTTGTATATATTTTGGGAGTTAGTTATTTATTTTGTAAAAAATATATTATAGATATCTCACACAAAACAAGAAATACCAATTCACTATTATATCATGTGGTATTTCAATCTTTGATTTATAATCTAAGAAAATACATTAAATTTTTTTAAGGTGTATACATAAGAAATTCTAATATTACTTTTAATCCAAGGGGAAAAGGTGGGTATTTGCAAGATCGTGATAGGCCAAACAATGTAAATGGAAAAAAATACTAGATGTAAGTGTGCTAATATTTGCATGGAAATTTGGATTCTCTCCATAAATTACTTTGGATTATCTTTAATTTAGGCTAGTTTAATCCAAAATCATCCAAAAAAATTTAAAATCATGTGCTTAGTGTTATCCTAAAAATTTCCACAACTCTAATGAAATTATTTTAAAAAATTAATAAAACGAGAAGGATTTATTTATACATACAATATGTATAAATTCCTAATTTATGTGTGTATTAGTTCATTTAGTTGGAGAGAATTCAATCAAGACATACTCATACATGTAGATTTAACTCCACAATATTTAGGGTTTAGGGCTTAAGACTTAGGGTTTAGGACTAGGGATGTTTCGAGGATAGTCATTACATGTCTCTAGGATGTTTAGAGGATGGTACCAATGACATATATCTAAGATCTTTCATCATATTTTTTTGGACACGATTATCTAGTGTTTAGACTGTTGGTGTGAATTAAAGTCTTATACCTAGTAATTTATCTCACTAGATAATTAGGGGACTTATTCACATGGTTAAGTTTACTTAGGATGTAAAAATATTTTTAGAAGTCTTAGTTTGATTTTCTAGAACTTATCTTATCTAGCTTTATGCATCATTTCTAAGGTAGTTAGTTTGTTAGTCATCTCATGTCATAGGATTAAGACACATGTCACAATCATGTTCAATCATATTCCTCACCTTTCCTATACAAGGAAGGTCATTGTACACTTTGTAACATACTTCATACCTCATCATTATTTTGATAGGTCTTAATATCAAGCAAGCTCATATTCTTGCATACTCTCTTGTAGAAAGTTTTCATTGTTTTTGCAGGTGGTCTTGGGTGTTGAGTTAATCTTCAAGTTTGTTGCCCTGAACTCAAATTTGAGCTCAAATTTCCTCCAACATGAGCTAAAAGTGACTTGCCATGAAAGCCTGCATATAGAGACAACCTCAAATCTGGTAATTTTTTCAAAAAAAATTGATTCCCAGGTTCACCATATGGTCCAAGGGAAGAGCATACTCAACTCCAATAAAAATAACCTAGATCTCTCACTAGCAATAACTCAACTCTTAGATCTAAGAAGGTTTTTGCAAGGCTTGGCTCTGATAGTTTATTCTTTCATATTGAGGAATGTACAACTCCTAAGTAGGTATGGGATAAGTACAAGGATATCTTTGGTTCAGTTAGTGAGGTATGTGTCATGCAATTGGAGGCTAAATTGGCTTCACTTTCTACAAATGCATTTCCCGCCATTGAAGACTACTTGGTAAAATTCAAATCACTAAGATCTCAATTGGCAGGATGTGGAAAAGATAAAATTGATAAAGAGTGCATCTTTTTTTTATTTTCTCTAACTTAAGGTTCATTTGCATACTTTTCTACTTCCTTTTATGCTGCAATGGATGGTTTAGGTGATTCTTTTTTTATGCCCTCTTTTGAGACATTTTTTGATAGGTTGACTAGAGAACAAGCAAAACTTAGTCAACTTGATACACATGCTAAGAATCATGCTTTGATTGCATCATCATCTAAGGATAAAGGAAAGAAAAAGTTTAAACCTAAGGCAGAATCTAAAGAACCTCCCACCTCTTCTAAAGACAAAAAATTAAGAAGGAGAAGACTAAATGTGGTTATTTTAAAAATCCAAGGCATGGTGAACAAACTTGTTACAAGAAAGAGTTAGATGAAATGATGCAACTCTTAAAGGAACATAACATTTCTTTTCCTTCTAAGTCTAAAATGTCAGCATCTTCCTATTCTCAATTAGCATTTACTACACACACTGGTATTGCAGGAATTGCCAATGGGAGTGACATGTTCAATGATTCTAGAATGAAAGGGAATGCTCTAGTTGTAACACATGTTTAGGAGTCTAAAAATTGGATTATTAACTTTGGAGCCTCATATCATATATCAGGAAAACTTGATAAGTTCTCTTCTTTGAAGGATACTTCACTCATGAGGGTCTTGATGGCTAATGATGTTTATCTTTATGTATATGGTAAAGGGGTTATTGATGTACCACATGGTAGTTTTAACAATGTGCTTTGTATTCTTGATATTAAGCACAATCTTATTTTAGTATATCATATAGCACAAACTAGTAAATCAATTGATTTCACTCCAGATTCAATCTCCATTCAAAATTTGAATACCTGACAACTTGTTGCAGTGGGTAGGGCTAATTGTCAAGAAAATATCTATTACTTTTCTCATTTTGTTCCTAATGGGAAATGTCTAAGGGCTCACTCTCCTAGCTCCAGTGTGGGTAGTAATTCACATGAAGGTTTTGGTGGATGGTTAAACCTCACTATTCATCAACCATGTAATGAGGTTGCATCTTCTCTTGCTTCTACAAATTTGATCAAGACTTCAGATGAGCAAGATACTTTTGGTTTTCTAGATTTGTACTTGCAGGATTCTTTCATGACAAGGATATCAGAATTTGTTTCTCATGCTTCTTGAGCAGATTTGGAGGACTTGTTTGAGGGGTTTTCTCTCCTTTTTTATCATTCATTTTTGGAGTTTTCTCTTGAGTCTTCATATTCTTTGTCTTCTTCCTTGATTGGGGTAACACTTGATTTTGTTGAGACATCTTCAGAGACTCTTGACACATATTTAGAGACTTCATTCTTGAGGCTACTTCCCTCTTGCTTCTTCATGGAGATGATATTTCTTTAGCATTGGTCATTGGATCTTTTTCTTCCCAATGGGATATACATTATTTGTAAGCATTGGATTCTCTTTTGTCTTTAAACATTCTTCAGTGATTTTGGAGTTACTTCATTATGGGGGGCTATGTAGTCTCTTTCTTTCCATCTAATGGGGGGGCTTTTGTAATGTACATATGTGATAGATGGTGTACTTGGGGTTATAATGGAGTCCTCCATCCTTCCTCACATGATTTTCTTTTTTGTCTCTTTTGGAGAGGAGTTTTGTCCCATAGGATTTTCTCCTTTTCTCCATTTGTGAGAGATTTCTTTTGCATTTGTACATGGATACCTAAAATGGCCTAGTAGTCAGGACCCATCTTTGCATCTTTTGTGCATCATTTACATTAAAATATTCTCCCTAAGTTGCACTTAAGGGGGGGTATTGGTGTGAATTGAAGTCTTGTACCTAGTAGTTTATCTCATTTGGTAACTAGGGGACTTATTCACATGGTTAAGTTTACTTAGGATATAAGAGTCTTTCTAGAAGTCTTAGTTGGATTTTCTAGAACTTATCTTATCTAGCTTTATGCATCATTTCCTAGGTAGTTAGTTTGTTAGTCATCTCATGTCATAGGATTAAGACATAAATCACAATCATGTTCAATCCTATTGCTCACCTTGCCTATATAAGGAAGGTCATTGTACACTTTGTAATATACTCCATACCTCATCATCATTTTGATAGGTCTTAATATCAATCAAGCTCATATTCTTACATACTCTTTTGTAGAAGGTTTTCATTATTTTTGCAGGTGGTCTTGGGTGTTGAGCTAATGTTCAACTCTTACATAGACTAGGTATATAAATATCTCACAAGGGGGATCTCCATGGGGGAGGGTCCTAAATAGGATGTAAGGTTTATCATAGATGAAAGGCAGGTAAGGTACAAAACTAGTAGAAAGGAATGATTAGTTAATTTAGTGGGGGAGAATTTGGCCAAGACATCTAATCATAGATTTAGCTCAATAATATTTAGGGTTTAGGACCTTTAAGATTTAGGTTTTCTAGGGTAAATAGGGTTTAGGGTTTAGGGTAATAGTTATAGTAGTAGGGAACATAATGTTTTTAGTAGAGTACTTAGGAATGGTAATGGGTTTTGCAACAAAAATAAATGAATATATAAAACATACTTGAATTGAAAAAATTACTTCAATTGAAAATAATTTGATCTTATTGATCCTAATCTTATCTAGAAGATGATTTAATTGAAAAAATTACATGATTTATATAAAATACATACCTTCTCTTTGATCGTAATATATCTGCATCCTTTCTTCACATAATTTGTGTTCCTTTTCTATTGAATACAATCATGCAGTCTTATTTCTCTTTGTCCTTTTATTTCCCATCTCCTTCTTTGCAAAATATGATCTCAATAATTCATTTTCCAATTCCATGTTCCAAATGTAAAGCACTTGCAAAAATTTATAAAAAAAAAGTGTTTTTTTCTTTATTTTTTTATATTAAAAACTCAAAAGATGACCTTGTATATATACATAATTTGAATAAACATTTAATTGCAAAAGGTCAGCTAAAAGTAGCCTTCGTTCGAAGATCAACTGCTATTTTTTTTAATATTATTTTATTGGCAAACCTTGTTTAAAGGTCCTTAAATAATATTATATTCACCAACTAAAACTATCTTCATTTGAAAGAAGGTATTATCTTCATTTGAAGGACCTTTGAACGAAGGCACTTAGAAAGAAATTTTCAATGTCTACTTCAAAATTCCCTCAGAAATTCCAATTTCAAACCTCACATTAGACCTTCAAATGTAATTAACTTGACAAGATAATTTTTAGGATCATAGTTCTCAAAACAAGCTTTCCAACAAGTATAATATTAATATATTTTCATTTTATTGTATTTGTTTTCTATTTTTTATTGAACATAGGTTTTTCACCAAACATCAATTTCTTTGTTCTACACATGTGGAAAAATAGAAAAATATTAAAAAATCTAAAAAATATTTGTGCACTAGGTATTGATGTCCTTGTTTCACCAAAAAAAATGAATTTCAATATATACACAAGTTATGCTTTATGATATACACCTATGTCCAAATTATAATTACCCTGACTTTAAAAATTAATTAAAAAATATATGTAACAAAAACTATGAAAAAATATCCATGCACTATATATTGATGTTACAAATCCGTACTTTAAATATTAGAATTTTATCCTTTCTAAAAAAAAGGTTGTGTTACATCATAAATGTTACCTTTTAAAAATGTTGTTTACTTTAAAAAACTAGTTATTAAAAGTTACGTAAACGGATTCATGATTTATTTCAAAAAAAATAAAAATATATATATTTAGAATCTACACACAAATCGTCACAAATCACTAGTTTGCATCATCTTCAAATTCTTAACGGTTTAGCTATTAGAGGTCTCAAAAAGTGAAGATTTAGTTAAAAATGTTGATATCAATGTCCTACTTTGGACAAAAAGTGAGACTCATTATTGTGGGATTACCCAAACACGTTGATCCTCTCCTCCTAAGACATGCATTTTATTTTAGCAATATACTATCTTAGGAATATTGTGTGATTATAGGATTGACTCTATAGAAAATCCATGTGAGTTCTTATTTACACGAGTTAATTAAAGGACTATAGTCTCTATTTATTAATTATTTTCTTAAATAATGAAATTATCATTCCAAAGGCCATCTCCTCCTAGGGGATATAATTTAATTTAGATATAAAATAGTCTTTTGTGTAGCAAATCTATGAGTTCTTAGTTACACTAGTTAAAGGATTAAAGTCCTTATTAATCAAATATAGTCTTAAACAATTAAACACTTTCCAAACTAGTTAATAATATGAGAACATAAGTTTTTTGGGTTCAACAACTTGACTTTTTATATAGGTATATACATAGAACTTTGAGTTAATATCTCTTTATTCAAATTAATTTTATATATCTCATCAAGCAATAGGCTTATTTTCCCTTATCACTCTAGTATAACACTTCAAATCCCAATGATTAAAATTTATATATAAGTTAATTTAAAAGACCTACAAAAATGCATGCACATAAATGTGTGTATACCATTTATATTTGCAGATACATGTATACATATGTATGCAATATATATATGTTATGCATACTTTAATATATGAATATATGTTAGAGTAATCATGCATTAGCTAATAATTAATTAATCTTTAATTGATTATTAGTCTAATTTATTCTCACGCACTTAATCTAAACTTAGGAGTGTTTTATACTTTATTAGTTGAGCTTATATTAGATCATTATGTCTCATCTCATGTGATGTTGACACTTGTCATGATTTGATCCCTTTCTCATATAGGGCTTTGCTCTTATAAGCATTCAACCCTCTTTGTAAATATCTCACGGAGAATATCTGAAGCTTCAATATCTTCTTGAAAGCCTCTTATGTAGCTTTTTCTTGTTGAAGAATATAGCAATTCTTGTTTGTAGATCTCTTGCGTGGAAGGTGTATTTGTTTGTTGTTTGATCCTGTGGCTTGTGGTTTTGTGCTTGTTTCACAATTCTAACATGGTATCAGAGCGTGGATTCAGCAAACCCCTTCTTGATTTATGAGGTTTTTTTTCTTAAACAAAGGTTGTAGGCTTCAAATCTAAATCCCCTTTGCTTGTTTTGCAAACTTTGGAGGTGGGCATTTTTCAAAGCATTTTTGTGTGAAAAGGACCTTGTCGTTGGATCTAGAGTAGAAGTGGTTGCTCTTTTTCCAAATCCAGAGGGTAGTTGTATTTTTGGTGCATTTGGGTGCAAAACAGATGTCACCATCACGCTCAGAAGGCCCACCTACCAAATCGTCAATTTTGGTGAAGTTGGCTTTTGAGGAAAAAACAAATTGCTTCCAAGGTTGTACGGCCCCTGTGCACAAAGTTCGAGAAAACAATTCAAAAAAAAATTGGTCAACTTTTGTATTTTAAAATTTTGTTTTACTGAAATTTCAAAAATATATATCAAAGCAGGTCTTTTAAATTATTTAGGGGGTAGAGATTTTTTGTAAGGGTACATAGTACCCTGTCGCCGATGGCAGTTGTATGGACCCACCAGTGGCGGCGGTTTAAAACCTCTCGGTGGCCATTTTTTTTAGTTTCCAGCATTGGACTTTTTCCCAAAGACTGGAGTTTTTTTTCCAAAGGCCATCCAAAATTTCTCGGTGCTCTAAAAATAAAAATTCTGGCATGGCGTGGTTTTTTGAAATCGTCAGGAATATTCTGTCTGTTCAAGAATATTTCGTCAACAGATTTTTTGCAGGGGCTGGCCCTTTTTTTGGCATCAGGGAATATTCCTTGGAATATTTTGTTGACATCATGATGATGTCAACCTGGCATCAACAGTATGGCCTAGGGCTTGGCTCCCTTTGACCCCTTTGTGCCCTAAAAGGGGTGTTTTTTCTTTTGGCCATAACTGGGGCATACGATCTCATTTTTTGGAAAACAAGATATCGTTGGAAAGTTGATTCTATCAAATTTCCAGTGGTGTGGGCCTCATCGCTTTATTTTGCTATTGGTGCATTCTACAGCGTATTAAATTCAAAGGAGATGTTTTTCAGTCCCAAGCTCGTAACTTTTGACCAGTTTCTTCATTTTTTGCGATTCCAGCGGTGTTGGAACCATCTTTTAGAGCTCTTTAGTTCCATCCATGTAATTTTTCTAGATTTCACTCTAGGTACATTTTATTCAATTTTTTGTGTTTTCACACTCTAGTGAATTACTTGGACATATTATCTCCTAGGAACTTCTCATTTGCGTGGGATGCTTCGTTTTTGGTTGTTCTTCATGTATTTCCAATCTTGTGTCTTTTTATGACATTCTGAGCTTCCATTGTAAGCACTTATGATTTTGTAAACATAGTGAGATAAAGTGCCTTTGTATTGCACTTGTTTTATGGAATCTTGCACATCACTTTGTGCTTTATTATACTCGTACTATGATATAAAGTGTCATGGGGGTTGATGTTTGCCTTTGTTTTTCCTTCATACCTTTCTCATGCATGTGTGCCTTGGTTTGTGCACCCTTTATATCTACTTTTACTTTCATGACTGTACCTTCAGATGTTCTTGGTTCTTTATCATGCACTACATTCAGGCACTCAATTTCAATGTACCTATCATATCTCTCCCTTGTCAGCATTATGGTGAGGTTTCTACTATTGGTACTACTACTTGGTTTTGCGTTGGAGTGAGCTATGTATACAGTATTTGTTCCTATGTACTAGGCAGATCCAATGACTGGTTACCCAAGCATTTCGGTGAGATGGAGCACTTACCATATGGACACTCTTGCATTCCTATTTTTGGAGATGACCTTCCATTTTTCACTTGATCAGATCTCCAGACTATTGGTACTTGTTCCATCTGTATCTTTGAGTTCTTGATGTTTTCCTTGGTTTTCTATCGAATTCAAGTAGTGTCATTGGGGGCACTCATATAGATTATTGTCTTCTTGACCCTAATCATCATATGTTTCAATGGAGGTTCTTCTTTCGGCATTACAAGAATCATTCTTTGACAGTGTTTGCAGCTTCTTCATGCTTCAGTGGTGTTCTTTTGTTCATCATTTTTTCCCATCTTTTGGGACAACCTTGCCTTGTTTGGAGGATTCTTCATTCCTTCACTTGGCTTTCATCTCTTTTTGGAGTGGAGTTTTTCCCATGAGGTTTTCTCTATTTCTTTACATTATAGAGATCTTTTGTTTGTACATCGGTACCTTATTTGGCCTTGTTTTTTAGGACCCATCATGCATTATTTTTAGGTTTTTTAGCTACTCCCTAAGTTCATCTTAAGGGGGGGTGTTAGAGTAATCATGCATTAGCTAATAATTAATTAATATTTAATTGATTATTAGTCTAATTTATTCTCACGCACTTAAGCTAAACTTAGGAGTTTTTTATACTTTATTAGTTGAGCTTATATTAGATCATTATGTCTCATCTCATGTGATGTTGACACTTGTCATGATTTCATCCCTTTCTCATTTAGGGCTTTTCGCTTATAAGCATTCAACCATCTTTGTAAATATCTCACAGAGAATATCTGGAGCTTCAATATCTTCTTCAAATTCTCTTATGTAGCCTTTTCTTGTTGAAGAATATAACAATTCTTGTTTGTAGATCTCTTGTGTGGAAGGTGTATTTGTTTGTTGTTTGATCTCGTGGCTCGTGGTTTTGTGCTTGTTTCACAATTCTAACAATATATACATGTATACATATATCATGTGTATATATAAATGTGTGTAAATAAATTTGTGTACCTACATATTATATAATATATGCATCTATGCATCTATATAAGAAAATATATTGCAATGTATACACATACAAATACATACGGGAATGTGCTTAGCTATAGCAACTACGTTGCATAATCGAAAACAACCCCACTTGACTACATTGGCAGATGGATGCTAATGGTTGAATACTACCTTTTGCGGTGACTAGGGTTTCACCTAGGCTGAGCCCTTCTGGAAGGGCTTCTCAAGGAGGGATTTGTGGCCTTTGGAGCAACGGTGCCTGCAGTAGGGAGAAGGTTGGCCTGGGAAATCATGCAGAGGGTAGTCTAAAGAAAACCTGCTAGAGCAGTGGTGGGGTTAGTGTGGACGGCGGTGACCCCTTTGCACAACGCGGCTAGGATAATGGGAAACCCTATGCCTTTGTCACCAAGGGAGATGTATTAATTAAGGGGTTTAAGGCTTCTGAGCATGGGAGGAACCCATTTGGAAACTCTCAGATACTAAAGCATTCATCCAAGTCATCGACAAGAAGGGGAGGAGGGGGGTTCTATTTTACCTCCTTCATCTCAATCAATCACAGTGGATTTAGATGTTGAGATTGAACAAGAAATGACTTCTAATGAAAAAATATTTTTTGGGTTGGGTCTGATTGGGAGATTCAAGGGATTTTAGCCAAGCTTGAATGATCTCGACCAGTGGATTTCTAACCATTGGGAGCATGTATTGGAAGGGTATGTTCAAATTTATCCCATGGAAAAAGGTTGTTTCATTTTTTTTTTTAATAGGAGTGGGATAGAAACAAGATCCTTTGTGACTATCACTAGGATTGGGAAGGAAAATATACACTGATGTTAAAGCCATGGCATTTGGCTTTTAACCCATCCACTGAAGTTTTTGAGAGGATTCATCTCTAGGTGAGACTTCCTAACCTTCCCTTACAATATTGGTTTGATTCTTGTTTGGAGGCTGTAGGGAACTCTCTAGGAAGCTTTTTAATGGTGGATGAGGGACCTCAAATCTTCTGCATTCGACTTTTGCTCGGATTTTAGTGGAGTTGGATGTGTCCAAGGAACTTCTAGAAGAGATTCGGATAAAAAATTTGAAAGGTTGTTGGGTGCAGCCCCTGGATTATGAGGGGGTACCCTTTAGGTGCAGAATTTGTTTTCAAACTGGACACTTGGCTGCTCAATGTGCTAAGCACATAACACATAAATATGCTTCTTGGTGGAAAGATGTTTCCCCCCAACACTATACAGTGGAGAAAAAGGAGGAGAAGCAAGTGAGCTCTCAAATTATAGGTAAAGAAAGTGGTTTAGGTACCTAGGGCTTTGGATCAAGTAGGGAAGGCTTTGGTGAATGATGGTAGTAGGGAGGAACAATAACAAGCTAGTGATGTCATGTCATAGGAAGGGGGTCCAGTCATGAACAATGACAATTTTGTCCTCAACGGATGTGAAAAGGATTTGAATTTGAAAAATGGAGCAGTAATGCCAAAGTGTCAGGAGAAAAAAGGTGTGATGAGGCTGTAAGAGAAAGAAGTCAAGAAGTGGAAAGTTGATGGCCAGAGTCAACAAGCAAATTGTAGTTTGGGTGGAGAGGTAATGAATCCCCAAGACAAACCATTGGAATGGCAGAAGGAGGTTGCAAGGGTGGAGGACGGTTGGAAAGTTGTTAAGGGGAAGAAATTAAAGAAATTAAAGAAGGAAACTTTTGCTATGGTCCTCCGGTCCTAGACCAAGGGAAGACCAAATTGTGCTTCAAAACTTTTGACCTGCTAATAGGTCTCTTTTTAGGGTATGGTGGTTTTAGGTGTGTTTTTTGGTTTTTCTATAGTGTTTCTTTGTATTGGGTGGTGATTCACCATTTGTAACCCTTTCTGGCTCAGGCCAGAAAAATTCTGATGTATTTTCACATTAAAATATAATAATTAAAAATATATTTTACAGACCAAAAAAAATGTACGTTGTGTAATCATGATTTGGGTTCCCTTAGAATATGCCTTAGATTCCTCCACCTTTCACTGAAGACACCTATTGTTATTATGATGAATTAATTATATTTTTTATTTATTCTTCTCTTGTCTCTCTAGCCCATTAGGTCCCTTATGAGACATTGACCATCACCATGAGCCATGGATGGTGTATTCAACTTTGAACATTTGTGAAAATAATGTGTGAGTGGGTGTATTGGGGTGTGTGTGTGAAGGTGTGTGCAAATATACGACTAGGAATTATGTATATATATGTGTGTGTGTGTGTGTGTGTGTGTGTGTGTGTAAATGTGCATAGACAATATGTGTGTTCACATATGAATAGGTATACAAATATATGTGCATGTATACACTCAAATAATGCAATGTATGTATGTGTATACATTACATATATGTAGACATATTTATTTAACTCAAATATACAACAAGCATATATACATACCCATGTGTATACATTTTTGTATATAAATATTATACACATGTATAAGGCCTATCAAAACACGTGCATATTTGTTAGGAAAAAAAATTCAAATAGGCCCTACATATTGAGGGGAAAAGGGTGAACACACTTAAACAAAGAAATTTAAAAATGGTATGTTAAGTACTCTAACTTCATTAACTCACTCTTTGAATTCCTAGTTACACAACAATGGAACTTCAATAATAGACATAGTACACCTAACCTATTTAAATAGTCTTTGAACAAATTATAAATGAGGTATAGTCCATGTGGGATAAATCAACACAACCTAACTATAGGCATTTAAGCACTAAATTACATCATTGGTTCTTTTATAGACATCAAAACATTATAAGACATAATTACAATGCAAGATTGATATTCTAACATTCCCTCTTCATGTGAAATTGGAGGATTTATAACACATTTAGTGTAGCACTAATAATGCATAGGAAATTAAGACAATGTCATGTTGGTTATTCCCCTTCATGACAAGCTCTTTGAGATTATTATTGTCAAAACTTGACAAACTTACTCTCCATCAATGGCTTGGTGAAGGTATCTACCACTTAGTCCTTTGTCCCAACATATCCAATCAAAATCTTCCAAAGATCCAATAGTTCACTAACTTTCTTAATACTTGATCTTGATATACTTAGTCTTTATTTTTAAGATAATATTCTTGACAATCTAAAGAGCACTTTGATTGTCACAATGAATCATCGATACGTCTTTTGGCACATGCAAGTGATTAAGCATTTATCACGACACTATTTCATTCAAAACTTGCTCTAATCTAAGATACTCTACATCTATTGTTAATTATGAAACACTAAAATTCTTAGTGGAGAACCATGAGATCAAATAATCTCCTAATATGAAGACATAACATGAAGTAAACCTTTCATCAGGATTTCTGACCTAGTCTTAATTTGTGTATCCATGGAGAATGTATTCACCTCCCTTCTTGAACTCTAAGTCCAAAATATCATGTACTTTTATTTTCACAATGAATCATCAATACGTCTTTTGGCACATTCAAGTGATTAGGCATTTCTCACAACAACACTAATTCATTCAACACTTGGGCTAATCTAATATACTCTACATCTATTGGTAATTACGAAACACTATTCTATATAGTCAAGAACCATGAGATCAAATAATCTCCTAACATGAAGTAGACCTTTCATCAAGATTTCCTACCTAGTCTAATTTTTTGTATCCAAGGAGAATGTTTTCACCTCCCTTCTTGAACTCTAAGTCCAAAATACCAAGTACCCTTCACATATTTTAAGATATTTTTTGCAACTTTCATGTGACCACTTTATGATTCCTACACAAATTTGGCCATCTATCCAATAGAAAAAAGGAAATTACGTCAATTGTGAATGAGATACAACAAGCTCCTCACTAGATTTTGATATTTTGTAGAATCTACCTCTTATGTCCCTATATCATTTGTAAAATTTATACCTAGATGACATGGATTTTTAGTAACTTTAGTATTCTCCATCATTTTAATCTTGTCAACAATTGTTTGGCATACTTGATATATAAGACAACAAACATGTCCTCTTGCCAAACTTGTAAAGCTAGTAAGTATTGAAGCAACCCCAAATCTATAATCTCAAACTATAAGACTAATTGTTGCTTCATTTCAATAATCAAATAAAAATTATTCCCTATCAAAATCAATTTAAATAAAGAACAAGAATGAAAAATTCCTACTAAATATGTGTAACATACAAATTGAGCTTCATTTCAAAAAAAAAATACCCAACTCCTAAATATGGCAACCAATCTTCTCATAACATGCACGAGGTCCCTACTTTAAGCCATATAATGACCTCTTAAAGCTGTATGCCAAATGTTCCTCTTCTACATGGATCCAAGAGGTTATATCTCTCCCTTTGAATCATCATAAAGAAATGCACTCTTAATATCCAATTAGTGCACCTATCACTTATACTTTATTGCAACAACAAAAACTATCCTCATTATAGTGAACCCGAAAAATAGAGAAAAAATAATCATTGTATTAAATGCCTTTAGTCTAAGTACCCCTTGGTAATAAGACAAGTGTTTTGCTTCTCAACTTCTCCTTTTGAAATGAGCTTAGTCCTATAGACCCACATGCAATCAATGATCGTCTTACCTTTTAGTAAGCTACACAATTATTAGGCCTAATTCTCCATGAGAGAACCATACCCATCACACATTGTTTGTAATGTTCCCATTTTGTGCAATTTTGATTTGTGAACAATTAGCCAATTTCTTAGCTTTTCTAAAAGGCTAATTGGTGTGTTGGGGGAACTCCAAAGTTCTTGGAATGCACAGGTTTATCATTTATGGATTTCTAGTTATGGCATTGAGCTCAATTGGTGTTATGGATTGTATTGACACTTCAAGAAGTGTTTTCAAACTCCTAGGGTGTTCTCCAAACTTCTTGGAGAGCATGTCTATTTTTAGTAAGTCACCAAGTTGACTCTAATCATCTTCCTACGGCTTTAGTTTTATCATGGTGTCTAGTTAGAATTGGTCTCAATGATGTTTCAGTATTTTACATAACTATTGGGTGAATATTTTGTAATCCCTTTACAGATTATAAAACATGAATTTCAACCACAGCTATGATGAGATAAATCTCTCCTCTCAGAAAGGGGAGGCTCTCTTCTTACTGTTTACTGGAACAAAAAGTAAATTATGCTCGACTTTACAATATATACACTATTTTAACCATGTAGGGGGTGTGTTACATTCATCATTTCCTCTTATTTCAAAAAATATGTTTACAATGTTCCACGGTGCTACTTCGTAATGCTAAATAATTCCAAGTAATAGCCTAAGTAGTAATTCCCAATATTCTTAATTGGACATAAGCATAATCCAAGAATACCAGTATAACCAAAAGATATGTAACCAAAGAACACACGAGAGCACAAATTCTTTTCGTTGTACCCAATGAGAGTTCTTCAATAATCGGTGATGTAAATTGGAGCACAAAGTGCCACAATTAAATTACGAAAAAATGTCTCTAATTTCATACATCTTTTGTAATTCCTTCAAATCATGCATGAAGAGCCAAACTTAATGAGTTGCATTGTTAGAGCAACAATATATTTCAACAAGGTTGTTCTAACTTTCTAACAATTCAAAACATGGTAGTAGTGCACCAAAATGTCTTTAGGCAACTTAAGTGTAACTTGATCTTCATTGGAAATATCTCAAATGAATGTTCTAGCAAATGAGTGGTTATAATGCATTTCCATTCAAATCAATTCTCACTACCAAAGAGAACTTGATCCATGAAACTAATATCCAAGTGTGAGAGATTTTCAATTTTAAGGTTTTTCCTTATCACTCCCAAAAGAAATTCATATTTCTCGAACTTATCACTCCTACCTTTCCATGATCTATAACATCAATATGTGGAAGAGCAATGACAAGGAAGAACAATATTCTCAATATACCCAATGGTATGTTGAAGCAAAGTGGTACAAGAAAGTACAATGGCACCATGGGAAATGGTACAAAATCTTAGGTCTAGAGCTAATAGTGTTTCTACTCTTAGAAAGCAGTTCAAAGGCTCTATATATTGTAAAAATAGGTGAGCTTAGGAAGGTTTAATTGCCCCTCTAAAATCGTTATTCCCAACACGTATGATTTATAGCATGAACATATCACTAGAAAATGCAAGAGACAATTATTTTTTATTTTTTTGACAATAGGGGTGTCCCTGCGACCCAACCCAGGGGCCCAATAGCCCATACCTTGGGTAACTGGGGCGAGTTGGGGTGAGACTAGTCCCCTACAGGTGAGATCCCCCGCTTGCAAGAAGTCCCACCTCTTAAACCTGGGAGTGGAGTCGAACCCAAGACCAATGGGGAGCAAACCCACTGCCCAAGCTAACTCTGCTACTCGTGTAGGCTTAAAATTATCTAACCTCAAGGAGGTTAGGGGAAAATTCCATTCCTATACCCTGGGCCAGCAAAGAAGGAACTGGCACACAATATAACTGACCCTTGCCTTTTCCCACTACAAAGCGGAATCGAACCTATGACCTCGAGGAATGCAAACCCCAAGCCCCAGCCAACTTTGCTACAAGTGGTGGCTTAAAAAATTTATCTAACCTCAAGGAGGTTAGGGGAAAAGTCCATTCCTATACCCTGGGTTAGTAGAGCAAGAACTGGCACACAATATAACTCAAAAAGAATTAAGGACGTGTTAATAAAACAAGACTAAACATCAAAAAAATAAATTAATTAAATAAATAAATCAATGAAAGAAATTTGCAAAATGACCTTGAGAAAGCAATAAAATACCTTGACAAAGACGAATGAAAAAATTTGTGTTGGAGGCACTCAAACTCAAATATGATTGCACAAGTTCAGAATAATACCTCTTACCTCTAACCGCACCATGATACCCATGTTTGTAAAAAAGTCAATGTTTGTACTACCGAATTTATCGGAAACTTTTGGACAGTTGAAAGGTTCCTCCCCTCTGGATAAAAACAAATTTTAATTGGAATCACCCATGCCTTTAATATTTTTTTTTAAAACACTCCATATTACTAACTCTCAAACCCCCATATTTATTATATTTATGTAATTTTTTTAATATATATTATATTATATTATATAAATATATCATACTTATCATAAAATTATTAGAAAATTATATATGTACTAACTCCCAATTTTAAGTGTTAAGTATGATATATATTTATATAACATATACTATAATATCATATTGTATGGTATTGTATTATAATATTATATATATATATATGGTATTGTATTAATATATATATATATATATATTAATATTTATATTATATATAATCTAATATTATAATATATAATACAATATTTATTATATAAATATAAATTATAGAAATATATCATATTTATCAATTAAAATTATTATAGCTCTTAAAAAAATTTAAAGGTATGGGTGATGGGAGTTAAAATTTGTTTTCTTATGGAGGTAAGGAACCTTTCTAATGTTCATAATTTTTTAACAAACACAATTGAAAAATATCAACTTTTCTCTCTTCGTAAATTTCTAACAAACACAAGAACATGGTTGAAAAATACCAACTTTTATGTCAAACACAAGTATCTATCATCCATGTCATTGATGCTTTTCATGCATCATGATGGTTGGATAACCACTACCTTAAAAAAAAGTCGAAACACTCAAACAAATTAATTAAAAAATGAGTACATCAAGTACCATAATTTCATTAGTACAATGTTTGAATTATAATTATACACCAATATAACCTAGATAATAATCATTATAAAACTAACCTACTTAAATAGCTATTAAAACATACATTCCATGTAAGATAAATCCATGTCCCTTAAATATAGGCATTAAAGTACAATTACATCATTGCTTCACTTCTTCACATTAAAGCACCATAAAATTTAATTATACTTCAACATTAGTATTCTAACAATATTTGAATCACTACAAGTATATGTGCATGTATATGTATATGTGTATACATTTATACAATTGTATATAGATTAATCTATGTGTACACATGTAAAGTATAGGTGTATACATATAATTAAGTACACATGGGAATAAGTAAATATATGTATATATAAATATATACACAAATAATAATATAAATGTATGTATTACCTATGAGTTATAAACGTGTTTTTATAATCAATATACACCACACATATATGAATATTTATACATGTACTTGTGTGCATATACACATGTGCACATGTCTATGTGAGACCCTACCCTTTGTGACCCTGTTGAGTCTACGTGTTTTGATGTTTCTTGTCTATATTTCATGTGCTCCGTGATGGATGTTATTCCTAAGTTAGGAGTGATGGTCATTGCTTGACTGATTTTGGGGTACGGTTAACTGTAAAATTTTACCTATTCAGTAGGCATGTTGATTTCTCTATGATTATTAGATGTGGTATTTCTTTGATTATGAAATTGCTATAAATGGCACTATGTATATCAGATGTATCAAGTTATTTGGGTTGTTGGTGACTGGTAATTGGCTTACTTATGAAGGAAATGTTTTACAATTAATCATTCAATTTTATATCATGTCATTTGGTGAGATATTTTGGTGATTATGGACAATTATGAGACTTGGTGTGTTGTTGATACATATTCACATACTGAGGATGGTATTTGATATCATATTAGGATTTCATGATTGATGATTGGACTGGTGCATATTTTGAAGGCATTGATGTAATTATGGGTGTTATGTTTTATAGTGTTCATCTAATAATATTTGATATGGTTATTGTAACTCACGTATTTTGAAACTGTGAGACCCCACTTGTGTCTTATTCTTTTCAATGATGTACCTAGTGCATTTCATTTTGATACATTCTTGATATGCATGTTATTTATGATGATGATGATGATCTATTATATTTCAGATGTGATGCTAATGAATGTCATGTTTTAGTACGTTATGATAATTTGGATGTGATTTTTGATTAATGCACTTTATCATGATGGGACATATATGATGTTTTATGTAGGTTATTCGATCATGTCAATATTATGTAATGCATTATTTTTTATTATGTACATGTGTATATACATATTCCTATTGTACTGGCACATTTTGTGGAGTGTACAGAAGTTTTAATACTGATGGATATAGGGGTTCCACTTAGCCTCCTTTTGTCTTGTCTATATTATGTTCATCCTAGTTCTTGGTCCATAAGCCTTGATGTTAAGGATTTCATATTGGTATTTATAGAGGAGGGAGACCGACCACACCAAGGCTCCAGGTCACAGAGAGCCAAGAGTTGAGGGCTGCCCTAATCTACCTCAACCATACAGGTGTTTAGCTCAAGGATAGAGAATGAAGAGCACTCTCAAGTGCTTTTGTCACTCTACTAACCTGGGAGATGTGATGGGGCTAAATGAGCAGGCTTCTGGAACCCAAACCATACCTCAAACAACTCTCTGCCCGAGGACAGCAACATGGGTTAGGGACGATAGCGCGGTGCGCTGGCATCTCTCTGGGGTGTTGCATTCATACGGCCAGAAAGTGAAAAAATACAGTACAAAGCACAAAAACCTACTAATAGTCTAGCAAATAAGGTTTAAAGTACTAACTGAAACGATACCAAACAAAATGAGTAAAATAACTAGAAAGATGATGTAGAAGTGACAGAAAGTAAAGGTGATGAAGATTAACTCACAAGGAGTCCAGTTTTCCAGCAAGCTCCACACGAATGTATACCTACACAAAGCCAAGAGAGGAAAAATGTTGGGGTTGTATAGGAGTTTTCCACATTCAAACCCTCGCTTTGGTGTTTCCACCTCCACGAACAACCAAATAGAGAGATAGGAAATACGATAAAGAGAGTAATAGAAAAGATATTGAACGATAGCAATAACACTATGCTACGTAAATTAAGTGATAATATTATAGAAATGGAGAGATGAAACAATATCACCTCAATCAAGGTTCCCTCAAGCACATAGAGGAGGATGCAAGCTTGGTAAGGTCTACGTTGTCGCAACAACGAAGAAGCAGTCCCACAGGACACCAAGACACAACTCCTATGATGGAAAAAGTGCAGCAAGAAGTAGAGAAGGTGTGTAGGAGCTCAAGAATTATCAAGCAAGATTAAGCCAACATGTGAAATTGTGAAGAAGATCCAGAGTATTAAGGAGGAAGAATGAAAGTGAAAGATATGCATTTGAAGAAAAATTAGGAGGGAAAGAGTCATTCTCAGGTCGGTTGGAATGCATAGAGGTGTTACACTTCATCGCCAATGGAGAATGTAACATCTCTGTGGATTCTAGAGGCACAAATATGTCAGGGATGGCAATGCGTTGTGCAGACGTCCGCACGCTGCATGCGCATTCCCAACAGAAATTCCCCCATCAACACTAAAAACAAGCGCCAAGTGGATAGGGTATGGAATGAGGATGTGGATTTAATTAATCCAATTTGATTTTCTAAGGTGGAGGGTATAAAAGGGGAATTTGCAAAAGGGGTGCAAATTCGCTCCTATACATTTTTCCCCCACTTTAGTGAGAATGAGTGTCAATCAATGTTTGATAAGGTAGATTGAAAGGGTTTAGAAATGTATACATGAATCGTTGAGGAAGCAGACCGCAATCTGGCGAGCTCGAAAGTGCAGGGTAGGAAAATGGCTCCATAGGTACTCTTCTGAAGGGGATTGAACAAAGGACTCTGCAAATCCTTGGAGCTACAGAGTTGATCAAAGTACACTGAAGGCCTGTAGACCAACGATGGAAAAATTTTGTAGGATGCAAGCGCTTCGCAGGTCCTCGGACCTGCAAAGAAGGCACCTTCAGGTACTCTCTCCTAAAGGAAGCCCGATGTGAGGGACTCCACAGAGTTGGATTGGAAAGCAACTTCACAAACGCACCCGCAAAGCAACATGTTAATCCACGGACAAAACATGTTAGAAAACAAAAAGCAGCCGCACAGGCAAACAAGCAGACAGTCACGCAAACAGTCAAAAATTGGAGGAAGATCTTTCAAAGGGGTCCCTTGGGAACCCTTCAAAAGAAAAGGGGTCCACTCAAGGGACACTCAGTTTGAAAGTACTCGACTCAACATCAAGGAATCCTTTTGAAATATGTTCACTTCATCAAGGAATTTGAAAGGAAGAAGGTCCCCTTGCAAGGGGAAGGTCAAAACTTCGCCCATAGGAGAAGGTGCTCCCTCCTCAAAGGGAAGTTTTTCAAATTCTTTGTTTACGAACCCATGATGAAGGAAAAATATTTGCTAGGGGTCCTTGGTGAGGAATGCGATTTTTGAAAAAAAATACTTTGAAAATATTTTTTGAGAAAATATTTGTTGGCCACCGAATGCATTTTCTAAAAATCGAAGTGACATGATAGCCCCCCTTAGGATGGTGTGTGTCAAACACGAAGGCACATGACATCCTAAAGAGAGAAAAGAAAGAATGAAAAAGTGATGTTGTGGCCAGTGGGACATAGTGAGATATAATTGTGGTAATGTTGTCACACACGCGAGGGACAACACATGAGCACCACAACATCGTGAAATAGGCACAAAAGATATGAGAGAAAAAATGCAAGAAGAGACAATAACATCACGAACAAGAGACAAGGGTGATCTAATATTTCAGGGTCAGAGCTGCTCATAAATATAGATAAATAAGTATAATAATATATAAATGAACTATCATCAACCCCCTACTATATCAGACCATGTGAAGAAAGGTACAAGAAGACAAAATAAAAACAAAAAAATTGGGTCAACATGGAAGGGAAGCCTAAATGCCCCCAACACTTTGCATCATCCCCAATTATCAAAAATCAATACACAACAGAGGAAGAATGATGTAACAAATAGAAGAAGTTTTATGACACATAAACACTCTTGTATCCAAGCACCTATGAGGGTGACAAGGGTCATCCAAGAACACATAATGCAAGCACGGGGGAACACAAACACACACACAATCTACTCTATAGATAAAGAAGAGGCACCCCCCAGTCCTGATCAATCAAGAGGTAGTCATTCTCCTAGTCTAGATAAGGGGAATGTGAACGAGCTTGTAAGGGAAAAATATAAAGGGGGAACCCTCTGAACCCCGCAATAAGAGCCAAGGAAGAAGGCCCCTCAACGTCTTCTCCACTTAGTTCTCATGGGGTGAACGTCATCAACTTTGCAAAAATCGTTGATAGGGTCGGGACCTCGTCCAAAGAATTAAACATGCACTTCACAGGAGTGCCATGTGTTAACTCAACAGGTGAGGGAGGCAGCGCCTGAGATTCACTGCTAGGCTCACCAAGAGACTCAAGAGTAGTAACAAACTTCAGGGATGTTGGAACTTCTTCTATCACTAGGATGGCACAAGCTAATGTAGAAGCACCCTCCGAAAAAGGTGAACCCTTCTTTTGATCCCCTTTGCTAGTGGCTTCATCCTCCATCTTTTGCTTCATTAGAGGATGCGAGATCACCATGGACGAATCAGAAAGCAGAGGGGAAGAGGAGAAAACCACCGAGGTGTTTGGCATGTCCATGGGCTTTGAGAATGGCGAGATGTTCAAAAGGGGTGGCTCAACAGAAGGAGCAATAAACACCTGCACCCTCTTCAGATGAGGATCGTTTATGCTCGCGGTGGAAGCTGAAAGCAAGACTGAAGCTAAAGGAACTGAAGTATAGGGGACGGAAGAGGAGGATACAGCAAAAGGTGTCGAGGCAGGAACTACGTACTCCTCCTCCTTCCTCTGCAAGGCGGCCTGCTCAACGGCCAGAGCCTTTCTCCAATGCTTGCACTCATGCGCAAGGTAGTTCCTGTGACTTTAGGAGCTAGAGGCCAAAAGCTGAGATGGAACGGAAGACTCTTGTTCGACCATTAGAGTATCCATCATGGTTGTTTCTGGAAGAGGGAGGGACTCCTGGACAGAAACAAGAGGAAGAGGTTGAGAGGATGATGGAACAACAGCAGGGGGAGCAAGCTCTAACACCTCAACGACGGGCCTCTTCCAGTTCACTACCTTAGAGGCAGGAGCAGTAGGAGGCCGCGAAGGCCGAGACATAGAGGACTCCCCAGGAGGACCCTTCCCCTTACCATACCGAACGAGCCTAGGCACCGTGGGTAAGATGAGAAGTTGAAACACCAACTTGGGCTTTCGCTAAGCAAGCACCATCAAGTTCTCCAACAAACGCCTAGGAGTAGACGACGATGGCACCACAGTAGGGCGAGAGGAAGTGACAGGTGAAACAACCGAAGAGGAAGAAGAAGGGCCATGGGCACACTTCTCTTCCTCCCTTCTTCGAGCCAAGGCGTTTTCACGCTCCTCCTTGAGGCAAGCCCTATGCGAAATGGCATAGGGAGAAGGAGGGTATCTCGGCTTAGGCATTATTCCCCCACTCTTGTACTTCACATAGGTTTGGTACAAGAGATTTGTCCTAGGAGGAAGCAGACCTATAGGGACAAGCCAGAAATGATCCAATGAGTAGCCACCACGCACAATCAGTGGTTTATAGCCAGTGTCATGGACTACATGCAATATACCCTCATGGATGAACTTCAAACACTTATGAACCACCGAGGGAACTGCATTCATAGTGACCAACCAGGGGATACCCAGCTTCACTCTGAAGAGCTCAGACCCCAAGATAATGTCAAAAAGTGCATTTATGGATCTAGATCAACTAAGACTGACAAGGTGATGTAGTCGATGGGAGGTACAGAAAGCCCATCATGTGTATGAATAGTGCTCATAGATTCGTCATACCCATCTTTGTGTAATAAATTAATCAGCATAATCTCCTCAATAATGACATTCACCTGGCATGTAGGGTCAACAAGAACACTCGTTACAGTGTTTCCATTGATTCATGTGGGGATGTATAAGGGAGATGGTTCTCTATTGTAATTCATCGACAAGTCCTGCGAGGTGAAGGTTATGTTAGGAAATCCACTTGTAGGTTGCGCAAATGGGATGGGTAGATGTAAAAAGGAGGCCATTTCCTCTCACACTAACGAAACTTTCACAAAGCCCCTAAGGGTTTCACAACTAGACGATGACCCACTTAAGGTTTCATTTTGTGATGCTTATGGAACCTTTCAGCTATGCCACTAGGGGTCGTAGGTTGAATTGCAAGGCTAAGTGGCCCACAACACTCCTAGGATATGAGGAAAGGGTCTTTCAGCACTATTAAATGGAACCAAAATGGTTCACGTCGAGTTCACCAAAATGTAGAGGGGGACCAACCACACCGAGGCTCTAGGTCACAGAGAGCCAAGAGTGGAGGGCTAGCCTAATCTACCTCAACTGCGCAAGTGTTTAGCTCAAGGATAGAGAATGAAGAGCACTCTCAAGTGCTTCTGTCACTTTACTAACCCAGGAGATGTGATGAGGCTAAACGAGCAGGCTTCTAGAAATTGAGCCATACCTCAGATAGCTCTCTACCTGAAGACAACAGCGTGGGTCAGGGACGACAGCGCAGTGCACTGACATCTCTCTAGGGCGTTGGTGTCCGTACGGCTAGAAAGTGCAAAAGTACAATACAAAGCACAAAAACCTACTAACATTCTAGCAAATAAGATTTAAAGTACTAACTAAAATGATACCTAAAAAAATGAGTAAAATAACTAGAAAGATAATGTAGAAGTGATAGAAAGTAAAGGTGATGAAGATTAACTCACGAGGATTCCATTTCGCTAGCAAACTCCACATGAACGTATACTACACACAACCAAGAGAGGAAAAATGTTGGGGTTGTACAGGGGTTTGCCGCAATCAAACCCCCGCTTTGGTGTTTCCACCTCCACAGACAGCCAAATAGAGAGATAGGAAATATGATAAAGAGAGTAATAGAAAAGATATTGAACAAGAGCAATAACACTATGCTATGTAAATCAAGCGACAATATTATAGAAATGGAGAGATGAAGTAATATCACCTTCTCAATCAAGGTGCACTCAAGCACATAGAGGAGGATGCAAGCTTGGTAAGGTCTACGCTGCCGCAACAATGAAGAAGCAGTCCTACAGGACACCAAGTCACAACTCCAATGGTGGAAAAAGTGCAACAATAAGTAGAGAAGATGTGTAGGAGCTCAAGAATTGTCAAGCAAGATTAAGCCAGCATGTGAAATTGTGAAGAAGATCAAGAAAATTGCTAAGAAGGAAGAATGAAAGTGAAAGATATGCATTTGAAGAAGAATTAGGAGGCAAAGAGTCGTTCTCAAGTCAGTTAGAAGGCATAAAGTCGTTATGCTTCGTCACCAATGTAGAGCGTAATGTCTCTATAGATTCCAGAGACAAGAATCTATCAAGGATGGCAGCGCACTGTGTGCGCATCCCCAACAGAAATTCCCCCACTGACACTAAAAACAAGCACCAAGTGGACGGGGTATGGAATGAGGATGTGAATTTACTTAAACGGATTTGATTTTCTAAGGTGGAGGGTGCAAAAGGGGAATTTGCAAGAGGGGTGTGAATTTGCTCCTATACAGTATTATATTTTTGGTTGTGTCTTGTGTAAAATTTAAC